>CAUYLG010029418.1:0-52225 GCA_963573385.1 Cacajao melanocephalus | reverse complement strand
TGTCGAAGGCCTTCTCTGCATCTATTGAGATAATTGTGGTTTTTGTCTTTGGTTTTGTTTATGTGGTGGATTACCTTTACAGACTTGCATATGTTGAACCAGTCTTGCATCACTGGAATGAAGTCTACTTGATCGTGATGGATAAGCTTTTTGATGTGCTGTTGCAATCGGTTTGCCAGTATTTTATTGAAGATTTTTGCATCTATGTTCATCATGGATATTGGCCTGAAGTTTTCTTTTTTTATTGAGTCTCTGCCTGGTTTTGGTATCAGGATGATTTTGGTCTCATAAAAGGATTTGGGAAGGATTCTGTCTTTTTGTGTTGTTTGGAATAATTTCAGAAGGAATGGTACCAGCTCCTCTTTGTACATCTGGCAGAATTCAGCTGTGAACCCATCTGGACCTGGACTTTTTTTGGTTGGTAGGCTATTAATTGCTGCCTCAAATTCAGCCCTTGTTATTGGTCTATTCAAGGTTTCAACTTCTTCCTGGTTTAGGCTTGGGAGGGTGCAAGTGTCCAGGAATTTATCCATTTCTTCCAGGTTTACTGGTTTATGTGCATAGAGTTGTTTGTTGTAATCGCTGATTGTAGTTTGTATTTCTGTGGAATCAGTGGTGATATCCCCTTTATCATTTTTTATTGTATCTACTTGATTCTTCTCCCTTTTCTATTAATCTGGTTAGCAGTCTATTTTGTTGATCTTTTCAAAAAACCAGCTCCTGGATTTATTGATTTTTTGAAGGGTTTTTTTGTGTCTCTATCTCCTTCAGTTCTGCTCTTAGTTATTTCTTGTCTTCTGCTACCTTTTGAATTTGTTTGATCTTGCTCCTTTAGCTCTCAATTTTGATGATAGGGTGTCAATTTTAGATCTTTCCTTGCTTCTCATGTGGGCATTTATTCCTATAAATTTCCCTCTAGACACTGCTTTAAATGTATCCCAGAGATTCTGGCACATTGTGTCTTTGTTCTTGTTGGTTTCAATGAACATCTTTATTTCTGCCTTCATTTCATTGTTTATCCAGTCAACATTCAGGAGCCAGTTGTTCAGTTTCCATGAAGCTGTGTGGTTCTGAGTTAGTTTCCTAATTCTGAGTTCTAATTTGATTGCCCTGTGGTCTGAGAGACTGTTTGTTATGATTTCCGTTCTTTTGCATTTGCTGAGGAGTGATTTACTCCAATTATGTGGTCAATTTTAGAGTAGGTGCAATGCGGTCCTGAGAAGAATGTATAATCTGTGGATTTGGGGTAGAGATTTCTGTAGATATCTTGGTCCAGATCTGAGTTCAAGTCCTGGATATCCTTATTAATTTTCTGTCTCATTGATCTGCCTTATATTGACAGTGGAGAGTTAAAGTCTCCCACTATTATTCTGTGGGAGTCTAAGTCTCTTTGTAGGTCATTAAGAACTTGCTTTATGTACCTGGGTGCTCCTGTATTGAGTGCGTATATATTTAGGATCATTAGTTCTTCTTGATGCATTGATCCTTTTACCATTATGTAATGCCCTTGTCTTTTTTTGATATTTGTTCGTTTAAAGTCCATTTTATCAGAGACTAAGATTACAACTCCTGCTTTTTTTTGCTCTCCATTTGCTTGATAAATCTTCCTCCATCCCTTTATTTTGAGCCTATGTGTGTCCTTGTACATCAGATGGGTTTCCTGAATACAGCACACCAATGGGTCTTGACTTTTTATCCAATTTGCCAGTCTGTGTCTTTTGACTGGGGCATTTAGCCCATTTACATTTAAGGTTAATATTGTTATATGTGAATTTGATCCTGCTATTTTGATGCTAGCTGGATATTTTGCCATTAGTTGACACATATTTTTCATTGTGTTGATGGTCTTTACCACTTGGTACATTTTTGCAGTGGCTGGTGCTGGTTGTTCCTTTCCTTGTTTAGTGCTTCTTTCAAGAGCTCTTGTAAGGCAGTCCTGGTAATGACAAAATCTCTCAGCAATTGCTTGTCCATAAACGATTTTCTTTCTCCTTCGTTTATGAAGCTTAGTTTGGCTGTATACAAAGTTCTAGGTTGAAAGTCCTTTACTTTAAGAATGTTGAATATTGGCCCCCAATCTCCTGGCTTGTAGGGTTCCTGCCGAGAGATCCACTGTGAGTCTGATGGGCTTCCCTTTGTGGGTAACCTGACCTTTTTCTCTGGCTGCCCTTAGCATTTTTTCTTTCATTTCAACCATGGTGAACCTGATGATTGTGTGCCTTGGGATTGCTCTTCTTGAGGAATATCTTTGTGGTGTTCTCTGCATTTCCTGGACTTGAATGGTGTCCTGGCTTGCTAGGATGGGGAAGTTCTCCTGGATAATATCCTGAAGAGTGTTTTCCAGCTTGGATTCATTCTCTCCATCACATTTAGGTACACCTATCAAAAGTAAATGTCTTGTCACATAATCCTATATTTCTTGGAGGCTTTGTTCATTTCTTTTCAGTCTTTTTTTCCCTCTATTCCTTGCCTTCTCATTTTATTTCATTGAGTTGATCTTCAGTCTCTGATATCCTTTCTTCTGCTTGGTCGATTTGGCTATCGAAACTTGTGTATGCTTCACGAAGTTCTCGTGCTGTGTTTTTCAGCTCCATCAAGTCGTTTACATTTTTCTCTAAGCTCTTTATTCTATTTAGCATTTCATCTAACCTTTTTTCTAGGTTCTTACTTTCTTTGCATTCACAGAACTGGAAAAAACCACCTTAAACTTCATATGGAACCAAAAGAGAGCCTGCATAGCCAAGACAATCCTAAGCAAAAACAACAAAGCCGGAGGCATCATGCTACCTGATTTCAAACTATACTACAAGACTACAATAATCAAAACAGCATGGTACTGGTACCAAAACAGAGATACAGACCAATGGAACAGAACAGAGGCCTCATAAGTAATGCCACACATCTACAATCATCTGATCTTTGACAAACCTGACAAAAACAAGTAATGGGGAAAGTATGCCCTGTTTAATAAATGATGTTGGGAAAACTGGCTAGCAGTGTGCAGAAAGCAGAAACTGGATCCCTTCCTGACACGTTACAATAAAATTAACTCCAGATGCATTAAAGACTTACAGACCTAACACCGTAAAAACCCTAGAAAAAAACCTAGGCAAAACCATTCAGGCCATAGGCATAGGCAAGGACTTCATGACTAAAACACCAAAAGCATTGGCAACAAAAGCCAAAATAGACAAGTGGAACCTAATTAAACTCCAGAGCTTCTGCACAGCAAAAGAAACAATCATTAAAGAGAACCGTCACCCAACAGAACGGGATAAAAATTTTTGCAATCTATCCACCTGACAAAGGGCTAATATACAGAATCTACAAAGAACTAAAACAGATTTACAAGAAAAAAATCAAACCCATCCAAAAGTGGGCGAAGGATATGAACAGACACTTTTCAAAAGAAGACATATATGAGGCCAACAAACATATGGAAAAATGCTCATCACTGATTATTAGAGAAATGCAAATCAAAACCACATTGAGATACCACCTCATGTCAGTTAGAATGGCGATCATTAAAAAATCTGGAGACAACAGCAACAGCATCTGTTGTCGTTGTCTCCAGATTTTTTAATGATCGCCATTCTAACTGTTTTATACTGTTGGTGGGAGTGTAAACTAGTTCAACCATTGTGGAAGACACTGTGGCGCTTCCTCAAGGACCTAGAAATAGAAATTTCATTTGACCCAGCAATCTCATTACTGGGTACATACCCAAAGGATTACAAATTATTCTTTTATAAAGACACATGCACACATATGTTCATTGTGGCACTGTTTACAATAGCAAAGACCTAGATCCAACCCAAATGCCCACTGACGACAGACTGGACAAGGAAAATGTGGCACATATACACCATGGAATACTATGCAGCCATAAAATATGATGAGTTTGTGTCCTTTGTAGGGACATGGATGAATCTGGAAACCATAATTCTCAGCAAACTGACACAAGAACAGAAAATCAAACACTGCATGTTCTCACTCATAGGCAGGTGATGAACAATGAGAACATATGGACACAGTGAGGGGAGCATCACATACTGGGGTCTATTGGGGGGACAAGGGAGGGACAGTGGGGGGCTTTGAAGGTAGCGGAGGGATTTCATGGGGAGAAATGCCAGATGTAGGTGACGGGGGGATGGAGGCAGCAAACCACATTGCCATGTGTGTACCTATGTAACAATCCTGCATGATCTGCACATGTACCCCAGAACCTAAAGTACAATAAAAAAATAAAAAAATAAAAATGCCATGTATCTGATATTTTAATGCAATATATCTTCCCTTTGTCAATTATAGCTGAATAAAGAATTCTAAATAATTACAGAAACTGTGATGATGGCATGTTCAATGGAAAGCTGATTAGAATGTACTGTTCTGAGCCAAATCTTCATTTCATTGCTAAAAATATAGTATTTAACAATTGGGAGTTTAATAAAAACAAATTTTCATTCCTTGGACCATTTACACTTTTTTCTTGAAATTCTTAGAAAAATATTATCATGTAATGAATTATAATTTAAACTTATGTAGGCAAAACTTTAGTTCCTGGTCACAGAAAATATCTATAAAAGAGTGATATGGTTTGGTTGTGTCCCCACCCAAATCTCATCTGGAATTGTAGCTTCCATAATTCCCACGTCATGGGAGGGACACTGTGGGAGGTAACTGAATCCTGGGGGCAGGTCTTTTCCTGTGCTGTATTTGTGATAGTGAGTAAGTCTCTCAAATTCTGTTGGGTTTATAAAGGGGAGTTCCCCTGCACACGCCCTCCTGCCCACTGCCATGTGAGAAGTCCCTTTGCTCTTCCTTTTATTTTCTGCCATGGTTGTCATGCCTCCCCCCTTCCCCCCCGACTTCCCCACCGCCCCAGCCATGTGGAACTGTGAGTCTATGAAATCTTTTTCTTTATAAATTACTCAGTCTCAGGTATGAAGGGTTACCAGCATTCAGTTGATTCTCTGAAACTTCTTTAGGATAGCTTTTTTTCTGGGTCTTTTCAACATCAGATCCCAGATAGATTAAAAAACTGACCAATTCCAAACCTGATATATAAAGTTGACACCAATAATTTAGAACTAAATTGTTAACATTTATTTATCATAGTTTCCTCTTCAGTCATAAAGGTATAATTAAACTTATTGGTTCAGCCATTGGAATTGGCTAGAGATCCTTGAAGAAGGTAAAATTTTGTGAACTTATAAGAAACAGATGTCAAGCTTAATATCAACCTTTCTTCACAGAGACTTTAATCATATAATTCATCTTGTTTGAATGTCATTTAGGATAGGGCGAAATGCCATCTGCTATGGAAAAGCTCAAATGCAGTATTTTCTGGATGTGCTGGACTAGGTAAGGTCTGCAATTCTCCCTCCAGACCTAGGATTTGATGTGTAGACAGAACGTGCAATTTTGCAATCTGCTGAGCCAGAAGAGAATTTAATATTACATTCAGAGCTGTACTCAAATTGTCAAAAAATGTTCAATAAAGTAACTGCAAATCATACTCAGTTAAACTAGCTGGCAAAGGTAGCATGACAAAATTGAGAAATAATGCATATGGGACATAGTGATATTTACACGTTTTCAAGGCTTACGCCCTGGGTGGCTATTTACAAGACAGCAGTTACCACCCTTCCCCTCTGCTTTAGGTTTGATACAAGGCCAAGTCTTCAATCTGATTTTGTATGACTGTGGTCTGATTCAGATTAGTATTTGTCACCACTCTTCACAGCAGACAAGAATTCAGCAGACTGGGGAAGAAGGAAAAGGAGGACGGGGAAGAAATTAAGGGACTAAGTCTGTTGAAGGTAAACATATCTGTGATCCACCGCCTGAGATAATCACAACAGTGAGACATGAAGGTTACATGCCAGCCAGATGCTCACAGTTTAACAATTTTTAGATAACCACTGAAGGAAAAAGCATCTAAGGATTCTCAACATATTTGCTGCCACCATCTCCCCCAAAAATGTCATGCAATAAAGCATTATTTTTATGCACCCTCTCTGAAAATGTTTTGCAAAATTCTAAGCTTCTTACTTAGAAGCTAACAGGACATCTTGCTGAAAGATGACAGATCATAAATGCTCTTTAAATAAATTAACACATGGTTTAACAGAAAACTATCAATCAGAACAAATGAGTCAATATAACAAATATATTTTTAAAAGTCAACAACATACCATCAGTTGTAAAAATATTAATGAAAATAATGACAAATTTAAAAGGATGATATAAACAGCAACTGTTTCTTTACGAATACAGAACATAAACTCTTAACTATGGGCCAGACACTGTTTAAATTGCTTTTTATGTGTAAACACTCAAACAATCTTATAAAGAACATTCTATTGTCTTCTTTCTAAAACTGAGGAAACTGAGGCACTGGGGAGCTTATACATTAAGCTGGTAAATGATAGCCTTGAGACTTGAACCAGGGAGGCTGGCTCCATGCTGGATAAATTATAAGTTATGAAAGAGAAGAACACAAATCTCTAAGTTTTGCAATGGGAACAATACTCATTTACGTATTTCCAAATAACATGTGATACGGTTTCTCATGTTGATGATATGGATGGGCTGTATCTGTTTCAATGAATCGGTAAAATTTGAGGAAAGAAGCTAGTAGTTTTCAGTTTTGTGTTATGTTCTTTGAATAAAATGTAGGAGAGAATGAAATTATTTTATTCACCCTCCTATTTTCTTCTTGAAAAATATTAAGATTATAATGCTCATTATGCCATTGGCTTATTGATTTGGACTGATGACTTTCTTTAAGAATAGATTAGAGCTTTGGGGAAGATTAATCTTCTGGAAAAATCTTTATTATTACATTATATTAGCTAAACTGTAGTTCATTTCTTGATTTTATATTTCAGCCAGGCCTTTTTTTTATTAAGCTAATATGACTCCAGGTTAAGTCACTGTATTGAAGTAGGAATGATTTGCCTGAGCTGTGGGAACATAAGTCTTTTCCCACTAGGTAAATGATAGCAATTAAATGAAATTTGGCATAGAAGGGAAATGATTTTCCCACAGTTTTGTCCCACCAGCATACAAAAGTTCTGACATTGCACAAGCCAAAGGGCTTGTTGCAACTTTGGTGATATACCAGTCAGCATAATCTGGTTGCCAAAAGGCTGTGCCTGCAGCTTGTGCTGAGAAAGATCATTAGCGTCCTTTGGTGGCAGATGTACTACAAAAGCGAATCTGAACAGAATAGGTAGCTAAGTTAAAAAAAAAAAAAAGAGTAGGTGAATGTTACTAGCAAAAGGCAATACCTGCCCTGGTGAAAAGTGTGGGCATCAAGCAGACCTGGTATGGAACCAGCAGTAATGATTGGTAAGTTAATTAGCCTCTGTAAGCATTGGTTGCCTCTTCTTTAACAGGAGATATCTACCTCATAGAACTGTTAAAGGCATTAAGTAATTGTAATATGACTAGCACAATATATGGCATAATACAAGCTTAATGAAAAGCTACTTCTCAACAAATTCAATTACTGGGGTGGGGGAGGTATAAGTTAAATAATTTCAAAGACATAACATAATAATTAGACATTATTTTCCATTCCCCAAAGTCCATTTTAGAAGTCTGAATCCTTATATGCAGTTACTCATTTTCTGCTTAAGCTTTAAAACTAAGGTCATATTGTTTCTCCAGGCAACTCTCAAAAACAAACCAAAGCAGAATCCGTAGTATTTACTCAAATATAAAGAGATGAGTTTCTTATTTTTAGGATAATTTTGGCCAAAGATCAGAGAAATCCTTTCTTGTCGGCACTAAATTAGAAGTGTTCCTAATTCCAAGAATCATACACTAGAAAGTTTTCCAGTAAGGTCTCCTTTAATCTTTACTCATGATACATTTAGATAATATATCCACAGCACTGGGTTCTCATCTTTCTTCTTTCCTTGAAGTGTTTCACATGCATTTGTATTCACAACATGCCTACTCTACACACCAGTCTTAAGGGGGTGGAAGGAAACAAATGTTAACTGTGTTTGTGTGATTAGGGGAAATAACTTGGTTACTGCCTCCCCTCTGGCAAGGGAATCTCTGTATTTGCGTTTCCCAAGAGTAGCCACTAGTCACATGTAACTAGGTAAATTTAAATAAAATGAGTTAGTGCCCTCTGTTATACTAGCCACATTTCAAGTGTTCAGTAACCACATGTAGCTAGGAGCCAGCAAACTGGGCAGTGCATATATAGTTTCCATCATCTCAAAGTTTTATCAGGTAACATTGCTAAATGATTGACAGTGAAGATACCCAATTACAGTATAATTTTTCTTTCTTCAGTATACTAAGATATAGGCACCTTCTATTCTTTAAGAGAAAAAAAGTATGTAAAAATACCTCTAGCACAAAATGTGAAACTAAAGACCATCTCAGACCTTTATTCCCATCCCTTCCCCTTGTATTGGCTTAAGTTATTTCATGGAAATGGAATGGTTTCAACCTTGTGATTCCATGTTCTGCTGGTGAGCCTATCAAATTCACCTGTGTCATAAAGAAACATGGCATGGCCCCCTAGGTAGTTTGTTGAGGCAGGATTGCCTGGGGTTACCTGACCCATTCCCTGTCTCAAATACTCCTATTAGCTGAATAATTAGAACAGCTATTCAAAAAAGGATAGACTGGAACTGTTAACCTAAACCAGGTGGTTTTAGGCAATAAAGTGGCCCTTTCTTTTCCTGCTGTTCCTATTTGAGATTTCTTGAATTTTGCAATTTCCCCTCCCTCATGATCCCACTCTCATTTTACTTAAGCTTCCTACCTGGTATTTCTTGCTCAGTGCTTGCCATAATGACAGAATTGGTGATGCCACACAGCAGGAAGAACAGACAAGAATAAACTTTTCATGGCCAGTGAGGCTAATTAAATGTTGGGCCTTCATACCCTGCTGGGCTTTTCCTTAACTACCCTGTACCAAGGTCCTATTTGCTTGACACTCCAATTCAGTCAGAGAATGTTGAGAACAGTCTAAGCTGCATATTCTTTTGCAGTATATACAATTCTGTATGAAAAGATTCACCAAAAGGTAAAGGGGCCAGAGAGGAAAATACAACAGGAAGGGGTCTTTTTTTACTCCAAGATTTCTCACCATCACAAACGGAATTCCTAATCAAAACTGAAAGAGATTGTGGATATTTATAACATTGAATTCTATTCCCAAGTAAACTTTCAAGGAGAGAGACTTTAGTTTGAGAGTAACTAACAGTAGAGGAGAAAGTAGGCAGGTCAAACTTAAAGTCATCTAGAAGAAAAGGGGAAGAAAAAGAAGCCAGCTGACTCCTAAGAGGTTACATACATATCAGTGGAGGTTTGCATGTCTCTTAACTATTCATTTACTTTCTCCCTTTCTTCAATTCAGTTGAACTTTCACCATCTGCAGATTTGATTCTGCTGGCATCCCTGCCCCAGTGACATATGACACAACAAATGGCTTACATCTATTCCTACTATATTGTATATGTTCCTAGAATCAGAAGTGAGACAATGAATACATTTTCCCATAAAGACATTAAATTTATAATGATTCAATAAATTTAGGTTTTAGGAGATCATTGGCTACAACACAAAGAATTACTTGGGGGCAAGAATGGAAATAAGCAGCCATTTAGGAGGCCACTTCAAAAGTCTAGGCCAGAGATCGTAAAGACTGGTTTGGGAGGTAGTGGTCAGAATGAATGGAAAAAGATAGATGGATTCAGTATATATTTTGGAGTAGAGATGACAGGACTGAGTTTGGTGTAGGGAATGGGGGGAGGGGGGAAGCAAGGAGGGATGATACCGACATTCACTGAGATGAGGAATATTAGAAAAGGCACACACGAGAAGAGAATCTGGGTGGCAGAGGTGGGGTGAGGATGACGAATACAGTTTTTGATATGTTAAGTACCACATCTAAGTGGAAATATTAAGTAGGCAGCTGAATATAGGACTCTGGACTTAAGAAGAAAGAAATGGGCTGGAGATAAAAATTTGGTGGTCTTTAGCATATGGAGAGTATTTAAAGCCATGGAATCAGTTGAGATCACACATAAAGAGAAAATAAAAAAATAATGAGGGTACCATCCTTGTTACATTTGAGGTTAGGGTCTATATAACACTGCATTAGGAGTTTTATACAACTTTTAGGTTTCTCTGTGGACTATTTAATATGTATAACTGAGAATATGCATTTAAAATTCTAAGGAATAGATATAAAACACATATTTCTGAACACAAGTGTTCTTCCTGTGGGGAAATGCCAGTTTAATAAAGGATTTATATTAAGTAGAATCACTGTTGCACTTTGAGTTTCATATAGAAGTGAATACATCTTACTCTTCAATGACTGTAGCTGGTTATTTATCTGGATTGCTTGGAACCATATAGACCAGAGTTTTCTAAAAATCTTATTTGATACATCTACCTAGTTTACCTCATTTTCTATAACTACAACCAGAGTATAGAAGTTTCTTCCCTGCTTTACAAGAAAAAAAGAATAGCTCACTAAGACAGTAAGTATAAACTTACTAACTGAATCACTAAGTGTTAAAAATTTTTGTAGAGTTGAAATAAGCATTTACATTTGGCAGTTAATCAGGCAAAATACCAAAAAATATCACAAATTAAAGTGCTGTTTAGTTGTAACAATTTCAGAAAAAAGTACCTCAATAAAAGGGGCAAAACTCAAAATTCATTACATACATATCTTGCCACAAAGAATCTTCTATTATCTGTTTCAGTATCTGAGCTATGTTGAAGTCAGCAATTTGTACATTCTGTGGCTTCATTTTTTTTTTCTTTTTAAATCAGCTACCAGACTTCTGAGAACCAAATGTTTGCCAGGACTGAGTCAAATTTTCCTACCTTTTGAGTAAGTTTATTTCTTGATTGCTGTGTATTTCTCAAAACAAGGCCAATTTGTATCACAATCTGGAGTCAGAGATAGATTGAAAAAGACTGTCAGATATTCTTGGCATCTATTATCACCAGGACTGTCACACACACTGCTCTAGACATTCTCTGATCTGACCCAATCTTAAGCACCTCTCCTCTCCTTACACATGACTTCTTCTACTGGGCCCTCTGAATCTTCTACTTTTGATCACAAAGCTTTATGCATTCAGTCTGTCCTCTAAACGTTGTTGCTCCCTATGTGTTGCAACTCAAACCTGATGGACCAGTAGGTTTAATACTATTCTATAGCCCTCTCAAGCAGACGCTATTTACTCTTCTAGCTAGGCACCTCTCAGCACCATATGAAATAACTTCACATGTAATTTCCTATATGTTCTTCCCTACTTACACATTTAGAAGATATTTTAAATTTGGGTGGCACATTTCAATCAAGGCTACCCAAATTTGGTGGTCTTTAGCATTCCAGTAGCACTGGAAATGCAGAGTTCATTTTAGAGTTTTCAGAAATTTTACTGATTTATATAGAAGGTGGGTTTTACTGTTTTATGAGGGTTTTCTTACAGGATCTTACTCAGAAACACAGCAACTTCAGCTAAATCCTCTAAAGCAGTAGCCAAAATCTATTAGCTGGGGATTAGTTGGTTCACTGCATTGCAGGCGTGATAATTGCTTTTTTGATTGATTCAATTATTTATTAACTCAATTATACACTAAGTCCTCACTACAGGCTAGGCACTATTAAATGAACTGATACAACAAAACAGATGTGGTCTCTCTGCTTAGGAGGAGGCAGACATAAACAAAAGCACAAATTGTTAATTATAAATAACAATTAAAACATTAATTATATAAGCACTCCATAGTAAAAGTTCAATATATAGTGATTCCAGGAAGGGGGACAATTTAAGGGAGAGCAACTTGTTGAGAAGGAATGTTTGGGAAGGTGAGGATAAGAAAACAAAACCAGATCAAAGAAAATTCTACCCACTCTTTCCCTTCTAGTTATGTATAGCAACGATTGGTGAACAAGTAGCCCGTGCATTATGGAGGATTGGGTGTGTTAAAAATGTGTTTATTTATCAGTTAAATTCAGAGAATAGTTTTAGTTTTGCCTGGCTTAAAAAAAAAAAAAAAGCCCAGCAGTCAGCAGTCACAACTGTGAGCTCTCATATATAGTGATAACATCCACTTACTCTGATGCCGATAGTGATGCCTACAAGTAAGGAGTTTGTGGATTCAGAACACACTGGCTTTCTGCTTCTTGTTAGCAGAGTCTTTGGAGACACAGCGGAGTTGTTTACTGGTATGTAAACAGAAGCCTAGAGGTGAAGTGCTTTGATCCAAGTCTCCTTTTCTCTTGGAGTTTTATAAATATTTTCCAGGTTTATATATATATTTTTTTCTTATTCAGATGTTTTATTCTTTTAAATATAGAGAACATTTCCTGATTCCGTTCAGTTTGTCAGATAAAAAAAGAAGTTATAATAATAGATAACTGACTCAGTGCAGAATAACACCAATCATAGGGACATTGTTCTGGTTTTGATTTCAAGGTAATCACTGAGTAAGCTTCCTTTGAAATGGAACATGAGTCAGCATTCAGCAAAGCTGAGTTTAAACTTCTACTCTAGATTCTGAGTGACAGAAAGCTTTTAAATAGGGCACTGTTTGTTCATAGTTTTGGGTATCTGTGATTTACTTGGCTTTGTTAGACAATAGAGGCTCTGGTTCAGTTATATTTTTAACATTCCTTAAAATAAATCAAAGAGTGTTCCCATTTTGGATGTGGATTGGTATGGTAGAGGAAATGAGGAACTAACAAGTGCCAAGTATCCAGGGATTACTTGCTGGGCTCTGTGCTGGACTGCCTTGGTTAATATTTTTTTGGTTGCACATAATAGAAACTGGCTCTGGCTAGCTTAAGGGAAAAAAGTTAGTGGTGCTAACATACTGGAAGGGTATTTGGGTATCTTACAGAATCCAAGACTCAGGAAAAACAGGTTGGGGGAAACTCTAACCTTAGATATAGGGGTTCATGTCTGTCTCCCTATGGTAAAGTAGTTGAAGTGATGTCACTGTACGACTTTTCATAGGAGGCTCACCTGGGGTCAGGTCTTCACCTACAGATCAGTCAGTCAAGGTTAGAGGGGCAGTATGGTTGAGCCACTTGTTTGTAGGTATCCACACCTGTATTTTGTAATTAATTTCCAGAGAAAGGGAAATTATTATAAACTGGAGGCTATACCAGCAAGGTCTATATGGGGTACTTCACAAGATTAATTTTTTTAATAGCCTATAAAAATCACTTTCCACCTCACAAATGAGAAAACTGAGACTTAAATTGGTTAGGCAGCTTGTCTAAAGATCTACAATTAAAATGCAGCAGGGCTAGAAGACCAAGTATGTCTACAAGGAAGGTTAATCTTGTCCTTAAAATATTCGAGTAGTATGATAAGACTACCTGAGACAGAAAATTTCAACTTAAGAAAAATTCTAAAAAAAAAAAAAAAAAAAAAAAAAATTAGATACATGTTTTAAAGAAATTTAAAAAAAAGTAACAAACAAATAAGTTTGGTAGCTCTTTTAATTACACTGAGAAATCTCAAAAAAGTACAAAGCCCATGAAAGTAGATGCATATGAAAATAAAACATTTGCACACACACATTTTAATGACATTTTAGTTGTGAATTAAGAATATTCATGATTTTGCATTGAAGCATACTGCCTGTGAATTAAGTACATTTTGACATACTGGGAAAAGATTTCATATATCCTGTATTTGAACCTGAATTCCTATAAAAGGCTGAGTTATATTCTCTTTCTAGAGATTAAGTTCACAATTTGATTTGTAGACTAATGGTTTTACTGATTCAAAGTGCCTTTAAAGAGCAGAAATAGAAAATAAACTAAAGGGGTGTGCATGATTTATGCTTATTTGATATATAAGATCAAAGCTGAATTAACATAATAATATTTAGTGCTTTTAATTGTATTGTTTCTTATCAGTAGAACAATGAAAACACATAGATCCAACTGCAGAAAAGAGGTTAGGTAATGCCAGAATGATTCTTTGTCCTATCAGTGTTTTATTTCCAATTATATAGATAAATAGGTGATGTTGAAATCCATGCTATTTCTATCCTCAAAATAAGATAAATGTATGGTTACATTCTAGCATCTCATCAAGAGTCATCATGAAACAATAACATATTTACTACTTATGCCAAATAATACAAAACAGACTATCACAGGCTGTAAAGTTTACTTAATTAATTTTGATAATGTGGCACTTTACAATGGCTTTAGGTCTTATCATACTCTGTTGCTGCTACTACTATTACTAATAAAATAACAGTAAATGTAAAGGAGAAATCAAAAGAAAATAAATTAGATCACTTGATAGTTCTAAATATTGTTTTGGTTTATCCTTGAACTGGAAATCAATTCTACATGATTTGGAAAGAAAACAAACAGATCTTTATAATTCAGAGTATGTATTTTGAAAGTGTAATAATTTATCCAATGCCAGTGTGGGTTTGCTTGTCATGTTCTTTTTATTCAATGTCAACTGGTTCCGTAGCTATTAAAGCACTTAACTGTTTTTGTGCACAGGAGAGGAACAGTTCCAAACTCGACAGGCTTCTTTGGCGGATGACTTGATCAAGCTGTTGAATTTTTTTTAAAGACAGAGAGAAAGAGAAAAAATATACTTAGCTGAAGGATAAAGAATATTATGTTACTAAAGCCCACTAGAAAAAAAAACTTTGCAAATGAAACAATTTAGGAAATCAAATAGTACTTAAAACTGAATGATGCAGTCACTTTTTCTGGGCTAAATAATCTAAGATGAGATGATAACCATTATAGTTTTATAACTGATGCTGTTATTCAGTTATTGGAGAAATATTATACATTTGATCAAAATGACTTCAGAAAACATAAAATAGTATTAAAATGTCAGTTCTCAATGTATATATACAACCAAATATACACAAATATATTACAGATGCAAGTAACATAAATACACAGTACAGAAACAGCATAATCACATCATGCATAGGGTTTAGTGGAACAAATAATAAGGGAGGAGATAAACAATTTGTTGAAATTGGAGAAAGTTTTGGGGAAAAGTATGCTTTAAAAAATATTTGAAGCCAAGTGCAGTGGCTCATGCCTGTAATCCCAGGGATTTGGGAGGCTGAAGTGGGTGGATCATTTGAAGTCAGGAGTTCGAGACCAGCCTGGCCAACATGGTGAAACCCCATCTCTACTAAAAATACAAAAATTAGTTGAGCATGGTTGTGCACACCTGTAATCTCAGTTACTTATAAGGTTGAGGCAGAAGAATTGCTTGAACCCAGGAGACAGAGGTTGCAGTGAGCCAAGATTGTGCCACTGCACTCCAGCTGGGTGCCAAAGTGAGACTCTGTTTAAAAAAAAAAAAATACAAAATATCTGCTATTGTTGAAACTTTTGTCCTTGTCCCTCTCTTAAGGTAGAAATGTTTTATTATTTCAATAGCAAACTCATATAGTAAACTAAACAAGAGGATTAGTAAGGGAAATCATTTGGATTATATGTAATAAATAACACTCTGGATGGTAAAGATTATGGAATATAAGAAGAAAAGCTTCAAACTTTTGGCCCTAAAATATTTGCCCATGGGGTAAAAATAACTGAACAATGAAAACACATTCCCTATAGTTTATAGAACAATGGAGGAACTAAAAGCCAAATAAACCCCATTTCATATTATATACTTGTTGCAAAAATTGACATTCTTCTCACAAGCCTCTGCATCCCCCACAGAAGCAAACCCAGACAGTAATTCTCTATTAAATTATACTTCCATAATCTACTATACTCAAAACGGCTGAAAAACTAGACGATTAAAATACTGGAGTATTCTAAGAATTAACCAAACAGAATCACTATATTTAGCAAAATGCTTCTGTAAAATAATTGAACTATACTGAATCCCTTCAATTCTAATATTCAGAGATTCTATTATATGTACAGAAATAAAATTTCTGCTTATCCTTTTTCCTCCCAGATTTTTTTCCTTCTTTCTCTACTAGATGATACCTTCAGGTGAAACATACCTTATGGTCACAAGACTACTAAACAAAAGAGATCTTAGAATGTAAGTCACCTCTTATCCATCTTGCTAACTACTTTATCCCTAGCATCTAGAGGGGGGTCTGGCACATTTTAGATAGGCAATAAATATTTGCTGGATTGAATGAATCAAGATACAGAACCCCAATCAAACAAGGCAAACTACTGGGAAATGACAGATATACTTTTAATACTAAGACCCATAGCATGCTAACATAATCTGAAAGATACATGGGAGATTAAAGTAATATTTTTAAGTTTCATTTTAATATATGTAAAACAGACTGAAATCAAAGTATTTTCAGCTTCTAAAATTATTTCGCACTCAGTCTAAATTAAACAGTACAGAAGAATATACGAATACTCAGTTCCAGTCCATTCTCCAGTTTTCTGTCTACTTTTGAATGTTTTAAAGAACTTAAAGATGGGTTTTTAAAAATATGCGGTCCACATAATATAATTCTTATAATTATTGAGTTTGAGAGGATCCACCCAATCACTTTATTCCACTTCCATTACTGGAAGTTTTCCCTATCTCACTTTTAAAAAATTGCTGGCCGGGTGCAGTGGCTCACACCTGTAATCCCAGCATTTTGGGAGGCCGAGGCGGGTGGATCAAGAGGTCAAGAGATTGAAACAATTCTGGCCAACATGGTGACACCCTGTCTCTACTGAAAATACAAAAATTAGCTGGGTATGGTGGCCACACACACCGGTAGTCCCAGCCACCCAGGAGGCTGAGGCAGGAGAATCACTTGAACACAGGAGGTGGAGGTTGCAGTGAGCCGAGATGGTGCCACTGCACTCCAGCCTGGCAACAGAGTGAGACTCTGTCTTAAAAAAAAAATTGCTTAACTGTATTTTATAATTTACTTAGGTACTCTCCCTTACAGACATGTAAGTTTATTCTAACCTTTTAAGTTGTTTTTCAAGCAATAAAATTTACAATCTGAGTGCACATCCTTTAAAAGATGTTCAAGATACTGGAATCTGTCAATGTCATCTCTGCATATTGTAAGTTATGGTACATACTGCCAAATTTGCTTTCCAGAGAGAGTATACTAAGTTATTGATCCCAACTGCAGTGTTAGGAGAGGATCAGTATCTCCTGTTTTTTTTTCTTTTAAACAACTGCATAATTTTCATTTTATAGTTATAATATATGTAACCGATATTTTAATATTTTATTCTATTAGCAGACATTTAGATTGTTCTAATATTTGGCTACTATAATTAAGGCTGTAATGAACATTCTTCAACACAGACCTCTGTATACATGTGCTAGCATAGCTTGTGGAAATTGTTTGAGCCAAGAATATGTAGTCTGCAATGCTACCTCTAATCATACATCAGCTTTCTATATATGCATGAATCTGTTTTTAGGCTCTCCATCCTGTTCACTTGGACAATTTACCTATCTCTACACAAATGTAATGCTATTTTAATTACTACAGCTTTATAATAAATCTTAATATATCATATATTGCCAATATAAAATATTTCAGAAGAATATAAATTAGTGGGCATTTGTAAGAAAATTGAGTTTAAAAAGGAAGTGACCAGACTACAATAACTATTTTTTGCACAGGAACAAAATATAAGCAAAACTCAGCAGTATATTATTTTGAGACATATAAATAGCAAAAACCCATTTCTTTTTTTTATTTTATTTATTTATTTATTTTTTTACCGGGGACCCATTTCTTTTTAAAGTAAGGAAACAATGCAATCAAAACTGAACCAAGGATAGTTGTATTCAGAGAACGAAGTCTGGCAGGATGAGATACGTAATTGTGTTTGGAGGTGGCTTCATGGGTGTTTGTTTTATTATGCTTCATAACTTGTGTACGTATAACATATGTGCTAGCTGTTAACAATTGAAAATCTTTCATAAATCCCCCAGAACAATCAGGAGTTATATTAAAACCAAACATGACTTAGTATCTTGAATTTTTAGAAGCTAGCTAAACGAGAAACTTTTCTCTTTTTGAGGGAATATAATACAATTTCACAGCGTGTAACAAGCATTCAACCTGTGATTGTTGCTAAGTAACAATAATCTGAATTTGTGCATTCAGAATGAATATTTCTGTAATTTTTTAAGAGGATATACATAAGGACAAAAAAATTTGATAGATCTCTGTTTAAATATACCACATGTTTCTCTTGCTTGTATTAGAAGTCACCATGGAATTGCTGACTATAAGACGATAGGCATAAAGGTTTTGGTTTTAGGCAGCTGCCAAGGCTTATTTCACATTTTTACCGTGCCTCCCCAGAACACTCTGAAAGTAAGAAGCCTTTAAATAAACAAGAGTACAATACTTTAAGAAGCAACAAGGTGATACTGATACTTTATGGGAGGAAAACAGAGATTGGGCCATCATAAAGCTAAGCTTCCACTTTAGGGATTCTTCTTGGGCATGGTACATAGAGCATGGCTGTGAGATGGAACACATACAACCTTTCTCATATAAGGATGTTGAATTCCTCTCTCCGAAACAAATACATCAAACTGATGTTTTTGGCAGATTCCTGAATTTCAACAGTTACTGTTTTATTAGGCATGACCTTATTATCCTTTATTGAGGCAAGAATTTTGGTAAAATATTCAACTTTTTTGTTCCTTGAGGCATGGGACTTAGTTCTGTATTTGTGGCTTTCACTTTATAGTGAATCAAAGATTTGTATTCTGTGACATAGTAATAAAAAATATTATGTCCAGAGTAGTGGTGGCAAACATTTTTTTGACATGGGGTTTAAAATCTCTTCATAATAGTGTAGCTCTAACCAATTTGTTTTCTCTTCCATTTTTCTGTTGCTTTAACGTCTGTTCAGCTCATACATATATCTGAAAAAATCTGGAAATTCTGAAGTTTCTGAAATAGAGACCTAGGCTTCAGTTACTGGTATACTGCTGAAAGCCTTTTAGAAGCATACTACTTATTAAAACTGTTAATTATCTCCCTCTTTCTCTTCTTCTTTCTTTCTCTCTTACATTCTTTTTTTTTCTTTCTTTCACTCTTTTTTTTTCTTTCTTTCTAAAAAAATAAAAAATAAAAATAAATAAAACTGTTAATTAACCTTGGTGGGGGGGAATAATAGCATGTCTTCTTAATAATTTCATGTATTAGATTTACCCTTCCATTAGTGTTCCATGCCATGGCAAAAGAAAAAGAAAATATGTCTTGACCTTAGTTTTTACTTGCCAGTCATTAAAATGCAATATGAAGGATGGTGAACTTACATTGGTCTAAAGTGCAACATTCAACATCAATTACACACAAATCTGGCTTATTTTAATTGGATTGTTTATTAAGAAGACTATTCACATCCAAAGCAATCTGATTGTTTTGAAATATACACACATAAACACGTATGTGTGTCAAATACACTTAGTACTAATTGCACTTTCAATGTTTTGAGCTTCTACCAACAAAATATACCAAGAAATCTGAACATATTACATCTACCTTTATCAAGGTTACTTTTCCAACTTACACTCCTACACATTTTAAATTTATGTTTAAAAATGATCTCATTTTTCCAAAAAGCTAGGATGGATATCCCAGCAAATCCACTGATGGGTAAAGTGACTAGGGCAGACCACTTAGAGAAGTTTGTAAGAGACTTGTAAAAAGTGAGAGAAGAAGGAAGCTATCTAAAAACACGAGGAAAGAAAATCTCAAGGTAGCTGAAACCACAAGGAAGAAACTCCGAAAGGGGTTTAGACTTGGTTTAATGGAGAACTGGTAAGAAATCCATTAAGATTGGAGCAAAATTAGCAAGGAGGAGACTGGTAGGGGAGGAGATCAGGAAAGTAGTTGGTGGCCAGAGGAAAAAGGGCCCCAAAGGTTTGCGGTTTAATGGGAAGACATTGGAAAGTTTTCAGCAGGAGTATGACCATGCTCCGTGTTTGAAAAATATCATACAAGTTATTATGTGGAAAACAGACTGTAGTGGGGCAAGAAGGGAAGAAGAAAAGCCAGCTAGGTGACTTTTGGTCTGGAAAAGATATAAATTTAACCAGACTATTGGCAGTGGTGGCTTAAGAGCAGTTCAGGGTTAGGATTTTAAGATGGGACCAACTTGAGTTGCTGATGAATTAGAAGTATAGGTAAAAGGAAAAGAGAAATAAAAGGCTATTCTTAGAATAATAGTGGCCTAGCCTGAGACCTGATAGACTGGAGCGGGAGTGAGTTGGCCAGAGGAAAACTGTTTCGTTTTAGACATGATAAATTTGTCTAATTCTATCAGACACATTGGCGATATCAAATACAGGGGTTGGTCTGCAGTTCAGGGGAGATATCAGGCCTTGAAATAAAAATTTGTAAGTCATCTGCCTATAGACAGCATTTAAAGCATAGATGAAAATATTTAGGGAATTAATGTGGATAAAAGAGAAGAAGTTACAGGACTATGTCCTGGGACACTCAGTGGTGTCCAAGGAAGATAAGACAGTTATGGGTTCTTAGTTTCTCTTTCTGGTTGGGCTAGTAAAGTCCCTTCCTCATCTTTCTTTTCTGCTTTTCACTAGAGACATAAACTAAAAACCATGGCTTCAGGCTGCTAAAAGCCTAAAGCAAAACAAAACAGAACAACAACAACAATAAAATAAGGCGGGTTGCAAAAGCTTACCACCACATGATCTTGTAAGAGAACAGTGAGATATTAGATTCAACAGATAATTACTGTAATGAGTTGAATTGTGTCCTCCAAAAAGATACGTTCAAGTCCTACCCCCATACTTGCGAATGTGGCCTTATGTGGAAAGAGGATTTTTGCTGATGTAATTAAGATGTAAGCTGAGAGGGGGTTTTACTGGTTTAGGGTAGGCCTTAAATCCAATCACTAATGTCCTTAGAAGAAACAGAGACACAGATACAAAGGAGAAGTCTATGCAAAGCTGGAGGCCTAATCACTAGAAGCTAAGACAGAGGCATGGAACCGACTTTTCCTTAGAGCCTTCAAGAGTATGGCCTTGCTAACACCCTGATTTTGGGCTTCTGGTCCCTAGAACTGGGAGAAAATAAATTTATCTTAAGCCACCCAGTTTGTTGTAAATTGCCACAGTAGCTCTAGGAAACAAACAATTATGTGTCAGCTTGTTAAGGTCCTCATATATTAGTGTTTCTTACAATGTGTTCCACAAAATGCCATTTCTGTGCAGCATGTGTTCAGCTTATTAAAAATAAATATAACTTTAAGTCAAGTAAGTTTGGGAAATGCAGGATTAAAAATCTTCACTTTCTATAAACTTCTCAGAATCATTGTTCTTAAACATTGTAAACTGTCAAAATGGCAATGGTATAGGTAATGTTTTCCAAACTTTTTAAACTTTGAAACTGTGTGTGTGTGTGTGTGTGTGTGTGTGTGTGTGTGTAAAGCATATGTTAGAAAATACCCTACAAATCAATACTCTTTTGAGAACTCTTCTAGATTCAAAATATTGTCAATATAGGGAGAAAAAAGCACTGATTTAGTTTTCCCTTTAATAATGAATAATCATGGAACTTAAATGGTGAGAGATTTTAAGACTATTTAGTCTAACATTTCCATTTTACAGTTGTGGAAAATATGCTAAGTGGTTTTAGAGACCAATTTCACATTTCTAATATGTCCTCCTATACTTAAACAAAATCCAGTTCTTTAAAATGTATTTAAATATACTAAACTGAGTTTATCTTTGCTCAAGAGTCCTACTACGTATCAAGGAGAGTCCATGGCCTCACTAAGTGTTTGACAATGAATAGGTGAATAGGTAAGAAACTCATCCCCAGCATACCAGTACTATGGCCAGAAAGATGCTAGAAACTACTCCAGATGAGAAGCTGAGACTATCCTTCCCCTTGATATAGGCATAAAGAATGTGGATTATGGACTACCCTTAAAACCTAATATGCATACATAATTGTAATGGCCTGGTTCATTTTACAAAAGCATCACAATAAGAACTGATAAACTTGAAGAAGATCAAATTATTCTTGAGTCATTATGTTTATTGTGCTTTTAAACATTTTGCATTAAATAACAACGTGTTATTTCTTTTGTGTCTTTAAATTCTGCTTCTCGTCAGCCCAGCTTAAGGAAATTAAGACTTAAAACATTACTGGTTTTAGTAATAAAAGTTGTCTAATACCCATTTTATTGCTGGCATAATCAGCATAAAGAGTATCTCTTTTAAAATAGTGTTTTCTTTATATTTTCAGATAAGTAAATTTGATATGAGAAGGGCTACATTGTATGTAAAGTTGGAGGTTGGACATGAAATCCCCTCTCTGGGAATATAACTATGTCATTAATGTAAATCATGTTGAAAGACACTTTGAACCAATTTCAGGATAATAGTTTTACATAAAATACATGTTTAGAATAATTCCAACTCTAAAATATTCAACATAATCTGGGCAGTGGTTTGAACTAAGGCAGTGCTGGGTGTCTCAACCTTGAACTTCAGAAAATTTAGGCCTAACCTCTTCACCAGAACACTCAAAGTCATCATTTATGTCCCATGAAGACTTCTAATTCAGAGTTCATGCCTTCTATTCTTTAAGAATACTTCTTGACTTTAGAGTATATCTCATATCTATCTATTCAGATAGTTCAAAAATGTCAATGTATAAAGAAGCTGTGTAACATCCCAGCATACACAAGATGAATTACAGATGCTCTTTTAGAGCATGAAAAATGCGTATAAAGAGTTTTAAACCCTATTGGGCACAACTAAAGAACTATTTTTTGTTTTGTTTTGAGATGCCTGGTAAGTAAATTATCTGTTTTGAGTCACCTAAACTAAGTTCTACATATTTGCATAGCTCTGCCTTTTTATCCTAAACTACCATATAATCCACTGGAAAATGAAAATACTCATTTTTGTTTTTCAAGAAATCATCTGGGCAGAATAAACAAATATGTACTCCAGACTCAAATGCACAGGTACACTACCTTAAAATACAATCTTATTTGACTTTATAAATCAAGCGGCAATAGTTGGTCAAAGAAGGATGCACTGTAATGTTGAATGAAGATTTTTGCTTCCCCGATAGTATAAACCAAATAGACTTTCTACTATAACTTTCCATATGTAAAGTTTAATAAATTTGAAAAGAAAATAATTCTGGTAACAACTGTTTATCTAATTCTGACAACTTCCAAAGAGAATCTAAAAATTTCCAAAACAAATTAAAAAAACAAAAGCCATAGATTTAAAATATTAGAAAAAAGTAAAGATGGATTAAATTTTATAGTAGTTGCATAGAAATCCTATCTTAAGGCTCTAATCCATAAGGCTATATTTATATATTAGTAAATATGTTCCACATCCTACTTTATAGAGTTCAATGGTAAATAATTTATCTCAATTATAAGATGAATTGATTCTGGCAAGGCAGGCTAACTTATTTTAATATAACAGGCCACATAAAGTTTTTAACATAATTTGATTACATACTCCAAAAGAATAGAAAACTTTTTCCTATATCATTTTTAAGATAATGTTTAATGAAAATATTATACTCTGTAGGATAGTCTTTTCTAAATTAAATGAATATAAAGATCCCCAATATATCGTTTAAGTTGCTGCTCAAGTAAGAAACACAACTTTTGTTGTATTTTTATCAATTCAACTTTTATAGATTTTAGCAAGCCTACTGTTCCAATCTAAAGAACAATATCTGTCAATTACTATGTAACCTTCCTTTTGTTTTGATCTTTAACAATTTAAATCTAATCTTATCTTGAAGCAGAAGAATTAGATGACCTTTAAGTTCCTGTCTTCCTATACTACCTTTAAATTCTCAAATGACTGACATTTTGCCTTATGTGTTTCAACCTACAGAAACAAACAAGCAAGAGACTGTCCACAAGTCTTATTCTTGAGTTCTTTGCACACATATATGGAAACTTACTTTACACTACATGACAAATAATCCTATAATAATAGATTAAGTCTGACCTTTTCTTGTTTTAAGAATAGTGTTAACACTTCTTGACTGGCAGTACTTGCTTCCTGCTATGCACAGGTGACTTCTTTATGTGCTGTATTAGTTATCTATAGCTATGTAACAAAGCACCCTAAAACCTAGTGGCTTAAAATGAAAAGCAACAAATATTTATCATCTCACAGTTTCTGTGGGTCAAGAAACTGGGCACTGTTACAGGAGTGCCTCTGGCTCATGTTCTTTACTGAGGTTGTAATCGAGTTGTATGCTGGGACTCTAGTCATCTCAAAGTTCAGCTGGGGAAGGATCCGCTTTCAAGCCCACTCAGTAGCTGTTGACAGGCCTCCAAATATCCAGTTCCAGTCTAGCCCATGTGAGCCTCTCTGTAAGGCTGCCTAATGGCAGCTGGTTTCCCCCAAAGTAAGCAATCCAAGAGAATATTAAAGAAAGCAAGAGCGTGCCATGTCAGTGAGAGAGCACACAAGACAGAAGTCACAATCTTTTAACAGCCTCATCTCACTCAATCCAGCCCGGATTCAAGAACAGGCTACCACTGGAGACATCTACAACGTATTACCAAATTTTTATTCTCTTGATAACTATATGAATGAAGACACTAAGGCTTATTGAGGTTATGACTTGCCCAAGTAGCAGGGCTACTACTGAAATCCAGGTGCATAGGACACACAATCTATTCTTTAAACCACAATACTACTCTGCCTTCTCAGATAAGAACTTCAGTTATGGCTAGAGGCCTTGGCACAAAATCTGTTTTGCTATAAATCTGCAGCAGTTTCTTGCATTGCATTACACTAATGCAAAACCTGTCAAAGTGCCAAAAGCCCTGTAGATGCAGTCATTAAACTATGTAATTATCTTCTCTTAATAAATAGTAGATTCAGGAAGATTTCTTTATAGCAATATATAAATGGTTCCCTGAAAATGCAACAGAAGCATTTTTAAAAAAAAAAACCTGGCACATTAAATGTATCATATAAAAAATAATTGTCTTAAAGAATCTGTAGCCTTGGTGGCTATATATGAAAACAATAGACTACTACTCTCTAGGTTCATAATGAAATAAAGGAGAAACATGCATAAAGACAATGTGGGGTACAAATCTCACCCTGTGCTACCTGCTAGGCTTGTACAATCTTTGCCTGCTTATTTTCATATTTCCACTACTGATAAAACTGGCTAAGTACACAAGTGAAAGCTGCCTGATTCCCACTAGGAATTCTAATTCCTTCGTATTCAAAATTAAACCAAGGTAACAAAGCACCATTTAATCAAATGAAAGTTACTGTGAACAGACTTTTTTCTTTTTACATAAAAAGAGTTTCTCTTCCTCATCATACAGGGTTTTACAGTGTGTATTTCATCACTGAAGTCTTAAATAAACAAACAAACAAATAATACCATCTGCCTGGCATATTTTAAAACAGATTTATCCTACTGAGAATCACATGGGAAAACACCCTCCTTGTCAATACTCTTAAAATCACTGCTGCCTCCCACCTGGATCTAAAAATGTAATAAAATCCTAACATCCCTACTTCTTGTAAACAAGCAAAGGAGATTTGCTTTCAGTTAAGAAAGCTAAACTTAGGTGTTATTGCACCTTCTCAAATAAAAGATGATGAAAAATAACACTAAACACCTATCAAAAAGAAGATGTAAGAAGTTAGGTATTATAGAAAAACCTGCCCGTGCCTCTCTAATATGTACTCTTCTTTACCAATAGAGCTCCCATTTAATTTTAGGAACAATGTGCACACATGCAGACCATTATTCCCAAGACTCCCTCTCAGCTGGAAATAGCCAAGAAATGAAAGTGGCAGTTATTGGGTGGGATCCTCAACAGTGCTCCTTAAAAGTGGGACAGACATTTGTTCTTTACCACTTCTGTTCCTTGAATTTTTTTTTTCTTCCTCCAATCATCACAGATATCTTTTCTAGAGCTCCAGCAGTCATTTTTGTAGCCTTAATGATAAAAGTCAGTGCTAAGAATAGAAAAAGTACAAAGAATAATTCTGAATCCTTTTATGATTTTGTCTAGCTTCTGTACTAGCTCTGAACTGTTTACTTCCGAACTTGCTTATGCTGTTGTTATTTCTAGTTTATGGTACAAGGAAGCAAATATAAATCCCAAGTGATAAAGCTATCAACTTTACACTGTGCATATCTGTTACAACAAAAACAAAAATTTAGTTTTTAGATGATCAGCTTGAGAACTTGAGGACAGGCTCAAAATACTCAATGAATGACCCTAGAATTTATGAAAAAGTTGGAAATTTTAATGTGAAGACTGAAAAGCAATGGAATAGAATTTCCTATAATAACTTAAGAATCTATGAAGAGTAAAAACAAATAATTGTAATGATCAGGTTATGTTTATTACCTGAACATATATGTATGACAGAAAACTTGTTTAAATTGCATCGACAAATGCCTCCTCTTTTCTTTTTTTTCCTTTTCTCTGCTACGTAGAGCATTTGCAGTTATAGCAAGAATAGTGAAAAAGAAAAAAAAACAGCATCTAAAAATGTTAAAAATATTTGATGGAGATGGATTTAAACTACTGCAATGAAATTTTGCCAAAACAAACAAATTTAACTCATGTCATGAAAAAAATATAAGGTTGCGAATTAACTTAAAATTATAACTATCATGGGTAAAACATGATAGTAGTTTTTTCCCCAGGACTACAAGCTGGTTCTGCAGAATAATTTTGATAGGCAGGATCTTATAGCATATATATTTATACTGAATATCATTTTCACCCTCATTGTTTAGATGGTCATTTTCTATTCACCAGTTTTAACAGTATATATTTTTTAAGTTGCCACAATCACTTCTGGAACAAAAAGGTATTTAATTAAAAAATACTTTAAGACAGAATCAGTAGAACCAAAGACAGTCTGATCAAAACAAGGCAGTTAGGAAAATTCATCCCAATGATAATAAAAGCATTAAAAGCTAATGCTGAAAGTGAACTTCTAATCTCCCAAGCAGTGTTCTAAGCACTTTACACATGCTAACTCATTTATTTATCATAATAATCCTCAATGAAGTAGGCAGTATTTTTATCTCCATTGTACAGAAGAACAAACTGGCCCAGAGAGGTTAAAGTACTTGTCTAATGCACACATCCAATAAAAAACAAAGCTTGATTTTAATCCAGAAAATCTGATTTAAAATCCCATACTCCTAATTGTATACTGTATTTCTCTATGATTAAACATATTTCTAGGTCATGCTATAGTTTAATGCTAGGTTTTCTCATAAAATTAGACAATGCAGTGATGGCAAACAAAAGAAAGCAAGAAAAGGCCTGTGATCTTTCTGTCCTTTTCATTAAAAACCTGTAGGGGCATTTACAAAACACAACTGATAGCACTTTAGATAGAAACTGCATAAGTTAATGCCATAACTCTGTGTCATCTATGAGGCTGGTGTAAAAACGACTGCAACTTTTGTTTCTATTTCAGTCATTCTCTTGCCTTGTTAACTAACATTGTCCTACCATATTTGATTTTTAGGCAACCCAAACAAGTAAATTGTTGTAAACAATTCCTATAGAATTGGTCCCTCTGCCATTATCTGTATTCTAAAATGTTATCTAAATAGATAAAACATTCCATTTCTCACATATGTTTTACAGGTGAGAATAAAATTCAGAATAAAATCTGGTAAAAGTTACTTAAAATGTTTTATGCTACCAATCTTTACCGAACATCATTTCTAATGCACTGAAGTTACAGAGTAATATTAGTGGGGGAAGGGAGAATTTTTTTCTTTTTTAAAAAAGTTATCCAAGTGCATACTGCAACTGTGATGCCACTAAAACACCATATGAATTAGTCACTCTATCCTAAGGGATCTGCTCTTTGCTGCAGTGTCGTCTCTGAGGATCCAACTAATCAATGCAATGCAGCAAATGCAATGCACTGAAACTTTTGTCTTCTGTGTTTTAACATAAATAAATGATGTTGTGCAAGGGACTGGAAGGATCAAGTAATCAAAATAATGGGTGGTCAATCAAATGCAGACAATTATCATATAGATATTCCATGGGTATGGCTTATCCATGTGACCTGCCACTTCATTTACTATCTAGGTATCATTATGCCTGGATGAAAAATAAAGATAGTTTTACTGATGTATTTCCAGATTTCTTTAAATAAAAGAACTATGGAGTTTAAAGTCTTCAGAAAATACCAAGACAGCTGTACTAAATGAAACTATACACATTAAAAACCTGTTAAATGCTGGCATGCCAAACAGCAAACTAATCACGTTTTCTGAACATTTGTAGGTCCTACCTACTTTTCTGTAAAAATCTGGCAATCAAAAGCTATATGAGTGTCTGATTTTATAGCTCTTTATTTCTTCAATGAAAGTGCTGATGTATATTTTTAATTTTATAGTTGGCATATATACAAACACAAACTTCACCAAAAATACAGTCTTTTGGTGATAGTCAAAGTTTAGATTAAAATGAATTAAGTGTCCAGCTCTGCCTGGGTTGGTTAAGTGCCAGAGAAATGAGGGAAGGCAAGAATAATGTTTGTAGAAGATGATCACTACACTAATGCAGACTTCAAAGTTCTCTGCAGTAGTTCTTCTCAAACATAGCATTAGAGATAGGAGTACCAAAGTTCATTAGTTCATGGATTAGTCTAAAAAGTACCAATATGGACTCCATTTTTAAAGGAGTCTTGAACCATAGTTAAGAAAAGACATATTTGAGTATTGCTTGGTTAAGATCAACAGTCAAAGGATTGAGGCCTCCAGGGATTATCAGGAAGAGTTTCTACACATACCCCGTAGACAGGAAACAAAATCAGAAGTCCTGGATTTGATTGAGAAACTGATCATGTGGAGCAATCATCAAATAATGGGACAAAAATCCCAGAAAGCAAAGAAAGCTTGATTGGAATTTCCTTGCCTTTTGGAACTTCACCTCACTATCTGATGCTCCCACCACAAGGTTCCTCATATTGGAAAAGCCAATGACCCGTCGTGGTCATTGGTAAATAACTATTCACAAAATAATTGTATAAACTATAAATATTAAAACTCAGAATTCCTTCCTTCATTCACTGCATTCATTTATGATTTTCAAAGGAAGTCTCAAAAGTAGAATGGAAGTAAGCACTGCCTAAATTATGATCATTATTACTAGTTTATAGATTAGGAAATTAAAATGCCAAAAAGTTCTATGTCTGAAATCTGCAGCATAACCATAGTTAGAACATGTAAGTGTCTAGCTCCAAAGTCTGAACTCAAACTGCCACAATGAATTAATGTAAATAGCTTTATGATAGAAGATGAATATTTAATAAAAATAATATTTGTAAGGTGGTTATCTTTTTTTAAAAAAGTTTATTATGTTTTTAAGGAAGAATAAGTAAAGACTATTCAGAACCTAAAATAAAAATACAAGAAAAAATGAATGAATGAAAACATTTGATTAGAAAATTATTTCAAAATATCCATATGTGCTAAAGTACTTCTCTTGATTAAATCAAATAGTGAAACTCCTGGAAAGGCTAAGGAAACATTTTCAAATAATGCTTGAAAAAAAATTGCAGCATAGCAACATTTAAAAATCTGGTTGTCATCATTCTGCTATTTTATGCAAAAAAGGCAAGGGAGAAGAGCACAATAAATAAATATATATTAAGGGTCATTGTAATGGCTGTATTTTCTGTATTCTTGACTTCTTACAAAGGGAACTACATACTTTTAAATTACATGTACAACAAAATAATCTTTGATAATACAAAGAAGGGAAAGTAAAGAGATACATTTTATATCAGATGGTTACAACATCACAACTATAGTTATCAATAACTCTTTAAGTGTGGTTTATTGGCAAGATTAATCATTAATTACTCGATAAATAGTCAAGACCACAAATTAGTGTAGAAGCAAAGATTCAAAAGACAGTACATATTTTATAGCCAAGTAAACTACTGATGGAAAATAAAATGAAGAAATTTAATTTAAAAATAAGAACTATTTACTGTGGAAACTTGCAGCTAACTAAGACTATAGGTGTCTGGTTTTCATATGAATAATACAGGCACAATTCTACCAGTCTCAAGAAATGGAAAAGAGATTCAATGAAAATATTTTAAAATAGAATTATATGTAAAAGCAGGCAACTTGATTAAAGCTTCTTGGAGACCTGTGCTTTGCTTATAAATTAAGCATAATAAATATTAAAGAAATGCACTGATACAATTTCCAGATCACATATGCCCCTGAGGCTACCATAACTAATCAACAGTGTACAAACAGGGTATACAATGAGGAAATAGTAGTAATCTTCTTGGTAGGTGTTTAATAAAGGTTTTCTGAATGAATGAATGAATGAATGCTACTAACCATATGTTTTGACAAGATTTTCAAACAGAACTTACACTGATCCATCTCAATATTATTTTCCTGGACCAACAGCCAATGATACCCATTTTCTACATGGCTGGTAAAAGTTAGAGGTACAATACATCATATGAAATAGAAAAAACTAATTATACACCAGTACATTACAAATTCTTGATACCATTCTCAAATTGGTTAATTCAGTGGTCTCCAAATACTGTCTTGTATGCCCCTCACATTTTTTAAGTGGCCATCTAAAACTTTATCATAAGCTTCACAGTTATAAAAAATGTATACTATGTATACTGTATACTATGGTTGTTGACATAATAACTAGAACCGTTATTCTTTTTGATATAACCTATGTATACCTCACCATACCTATTTAAAAATATGTACACATACTCTTCTTTAAAACCTAGAAAATTTTACATAATTCCTTCTCTTTCCTTAAACTTTTGTATTCATCCCTGTCTCTCCCATTTTATCCTTGTAAATATATCTTATTCATAAAAGTTAGTAATCTATTTACTTCTCTCAAATGTGTGTGTGTGTGTGTGTATATATATATATATATTTATTTATTTATTTATTTAAAAACTAAAAGTAATTGCTATTTTTAGGATTAAATCCACTAATCCCTTTTAGGCATTAAGTTACAATTTTTTTCAGTCCCTTCAATGTGAGGTCATAAGATACTACATGAATTAACGACTGCTGATTGTAAATCCACATTTTACCAGACACATTAACAATATTTGATAGAGATATTCACTCCTGCATCTCAATCACTTTTTTCACTTTCCTTGTGGGCCATCACCTTTTTCTCTTCATCTCATAAAGGAATTCCATTCGCTCATTTAGCTCCAGCCATCCTGTTCTCTGTACCTTTTCTCAAAGGTTCTCTTGTCTATCAGTCAGGCCTCTGTATCTGGTGTTCCTTCTATACGGAACTTCCTTTTTCAAAATAGCTGCATGACTTGATCACATTCTCTACATGCAAGCCACTTTTTAAATGCCAATTTAGTTCATCTCTGAGGCCTGATCTCACTCTATCTAAAAGAGCACCCAGCTCTTCAACTGCATCACTAATTTATTACCTTGCTCCTTCCTTATGCTATTTGCCATCCCAAAATATCATACTTGTCAGTTCCATTCCCCACCAAAAAGCAAGCTCCTAAAGAAAAATCTAGAAATGCAAGGATCCTGATGTATTTACTTCTGTATTTCCAACAGCTAGAGCAGTACCTGACACAAGGTACAGCTGACTAAATGTTTGAATTTACTGAATACAGAACAAAAATAGAAGAGACAACTACTAACTTTATTTCAGCAATTGTTCTTTTAGAAAAAAATTAAAGGTATTTTCAAAAATTTCAGAAGTCAAATAATATTTTGCCATCAAAAATAATGTGTGCAAATGAGAAAATAACTTTAAGAAAACCTGTAAGTTATTTTTAAACAATTAAAAGAAACTGCAAGTACTCAGTACATGATGGTACTTTTAAAATTTTATATTATTAATAAAATACAGTATCACATGAAAAAGAGGTCTGCATCACTAAACAATGGATAGCAGATTGCCTTTATTTTTATTGTACATACATATAATCAACCTGAATAGAAGAAAACAAGAAAATTAGTAATAATATATGGATTAAAAATTATATTCATTTTGAAATGTTAAAAAATTGATAATTTGTCAAGTCATAATTTTTATCATAAAATCTTTATTTACAGGGGATAATTCATTTTCCAAACTTTGTTAGGTTTATTTAAAGTACTGAGTGCTCTGACCGAATTTCTTCATGGCCTTACCAATTTTGCGTTTGTGAAAGTGGAAGAATTATTTAATGCCATGTTGAAATATCTCTGAAAAGCACGTAAGAAAATATTCTGTATTGGTCTATTGGTTTGGATGACATTCCAAATTTTAACCTGGAATCTCAATGTCCTAGTCCGTTTTGTGTTGCTGTAATAGACTACCTGAGACTGGGTAATTTATAATGAACCGAAATTTCTTGGCTCATAGTTCTGGTGATAAGGGACTTCTTTCTGTGATATCCCATGTTGGAAGGGCAAAGAGAAGGTGAGAGAGCCTTGAGCCCTCTTATAACCAGCATAACACTGTTGCACTGGGGATTAAGTTCCCAACATATGCTTTCTGGTGGATGCATTCAAACTGCACCACTCAAGCATTATTTAACTTCAAATAAAATATTAGCTACAAATGTCTTCAGAAATTATTCTTTGAATACAAGCCACATCATGGAGATATAAAATTTTCTCTCAAAAAGAACCATGTTCTTTTTTGTTCATACATCCTCATCCACTCTGTATAGGAGAAATGGCCCTGTACCAGTTACTACGGGTGTAAAACAAACAACTGCAAAACTCAGTGGTGTAAAATAACTACTTATTAGGCTCATAAATTCTGTGGTTAGACATTTGAACACAGTGCTGCTGGGACAGCTTGTCTCTGCTCCATGTTTGGAACTTCAGTAGGAAGACTAAAAGGAAAAGCTGGAATCATATGAAGGTTTGTTCACACATCTGGTAGTTGATGCTGGCTGAAGGTTGGGGGACTCAGGTCCTCTGAATGTGGGCCATCCCATGTGGATCCTTTCTCATAGGCTAGATTGAATTTTCTCACAGCACAGTGGCTGGTTCCAAAAGTGATTGTTTTCAGAGACAAAAAGAAGTAGGTAGAAGCCTTTTTGATTTTAATGATCTAGACTCAAAGTCATACAGTGTCATATCCATCACACTCAGTTTGTTGTTACAGTCATAAAGTTCAGCCCCAGATTCAAGAGGAAGGGAAATAGATGCTGTTTACTGACAGAGAGAATGTGAGACTGGAAACGCTGTTGTGGTCATTTTTGGAAAATATAATCTGTCACAGTTCCTAATTAGGTACTATTTTCTTAGCATTCTTTATTTCCTGAGGCTGTTAATGCAATCTCCAGTTCATATGACTGTTGCAGTAAACCAATATTCACCTAAATTACAAGATGTAATAATTATCTCTGATTTCTAGCCACAAAGAATAACTTCAATTTTTATGGGATTCGATGTGTATGAAAAAGCAACATTGAGAAAAGACATATATGGAAGATGAAGTAAAAAATTGATGGAGATACATATGAGAAACAAATTAATTTCCAAATCAGTTTTATTTCAACAAATCACTAGTAATTAGATTATCTTTTCTTCTTAACTTCATTTTACTCAAGAATATATCCCATCGTGTTTCACTGAAAAATATGTCCTTGTCTACACATACATTTCTGTCCCCAGTCTCAAAGTGCTTCTTTGGCAGTTAGAAAACAGAGAGGACCAAGTGCATGCACTCATCTAACCCTGCCCACTTTACATAAATTTCATTTTTAATCCTGTGGTTTGAGCAGTGAGAAAATGCTCCTAAAGCCTCAATGTAAATGTCTAGTCCTATTAAAGCTACAAAACACCCCTAGTAGAAAACTCAACTGAGTAGCAAATGAGTAGAAAACTCAGCTAAAGAATTCTCTCTGACCTTGATGCCACTGCCAGTCTTGGTACTAACTTCACTAGTCATCATATCTCTTTATGCATAACACGGCTCAAACTCTAGCCTACACCTGTCTAGTATACTTAAGTCAAACCTGAGTGGTGTTTAGCCGAAGTTCTGGGAAGAATCCAGAATAAATTTTTAAATTAAAAAAAAAAAAAGCAGCAAAATACTAGAAATATAAAAAACAAACACAAAACAGTCTGTTAAAATTGGTTTTCTACTTATAGAGGTAAGACATAAACAGCATGTTATATGTTTAAAAAAAAAAGTATAGAGTAGGAAGCATAATCTCTCACAGTCCCACCTCTCAAACAGCATCAATCATCTTTGTCCTTTGCTTATTTAAATATACTTCATTATATATATACATCTATACATGTATATATATACATATATACGTATATATATATAGTGAAGTATGTTTACTGTATCTCTGTATGTGTGCGTATATACATATATATGTACATAGATATTTGCTATATCTCTTCCTGTGTATGTGTGTATATATGTATATATGTACATAGATATTTGCTATATCTGTGTGTATACACATATATGTGTACATGTGTGTATATACATATATAACAGGACTATATATGTACATATACATGTTTACACACGTGTACATACATATATACACACATATATGTATGTGCACATATATATGTATGTACACATATATGTATACACACACAGAGATATAGCAATATATATGTATATATACATATGTATATACGCATATATACATACATATGTGTATATACATATATACATAAATATATATATGTATATATATTGCTATATCTCTGTGTGTATGTACATATATGTACATACATATATGCATATATATGTACATATACACATACATACAGAAAGATATAGCAAATATACTTCACTATATATACACATATATACGTATATATAGTGAAGTATAACTGTGTGTGTGTGTATATGTACATATATAGTGAAGTATAACTGTGTTCAAATTGTTACAAAGTTCAGCTGAAGGTTTCTTTCTCTCTGTGGCTTTTTCCCAGTGCCTCTGGGAGCCCTCCCTCAAGGACCCCTGTGAGGCAAGGCAATCCCTCTCTCAGACCACAGTGGAATAAAACTGGAAATCAACTCCAAAAGGACCCTTCTAAACCATACAAATATATGGAAATTAAATGACTTGCCCCTGAATAATCACTAGGTCAACAATAAAATAATGATGGAAATTAAAAAATTCTTCGAACTGAATGACAATAGTGACATAACCCATCAAAACCTCTGGGATACAACAAAGGTAGTGCCAAGAGGAAAGTTCATAGCCCTAAATGCCTACATTGAAAAGTCTGAAAGAGTACAAACAATTTAAAGTTACACCTCAAGGAACCAGAGAAACAAGAAAAAAACAAGCCCAAATCCAGCAGAAGAAAGGAAATAACCAAAATCTGAGCAGAACCAAGTGAAACTGAAACAAACAAAAAACTACAAAAGATAAATGAAACAAAAAGCTGGTTCTTTGAAAATAAAATAAATTGAATGACCTTTAGAAAGATTAACCAAGAAAAGAAGAGAGAACATCTAAATAAGCTCTATTAGAAATGATATGGGAGATACTACGACTGACACCACAGAGATATCAAAGATCATTCAAGGCTACTATGAACACCTTTATGCACATAAACCAGAAAACCTAGAGGAGATGGATAAATTCCTGGAAAGATACAACCCTCCTAGCTTAAATCAGGAAGAATTAGATACTTTGAACAGACCAATAATATGCAGCAAGACTGAAATAGTAATAAAAAAATTACCAACAAAACAAGTCCAGGACCAGATGGACTCACAGCAGAATTTTACCAGACATTCAAAAAAGAACTGGTACCAATCCTATTGACACTGTTCTACAAGATAAAGAGAGAACCCTCCCTAAATCATTCTATGAAGCCAGTATCACCCTAATATCAAAATCAGGAAAAAATATAACCAAAAAAGAAAACTACAGACCAATATCCCTAATGAACATAGATGCAAAAATCCTCAACAAAATACTAGCTAACCAAATCAAACAACATATCAAAAAGATAATCCACCATAATCAAATGAGTTTCATACCAGGGATGCAGGGATGGTTTAATATACACAAGTCAATAAATGTGATACACCACATAAACAGAATCAAAAACAAAAATCACATGATCATCATCTCAATAGATGTAGAAAAAGCATTTGACAAAATCCAGCATTCCCTTATGATTAAACCTCTCAGCAAAATCAGCATACAAGGTACATACCACAAGGGAATAAAAACCATCTATGACAAACCCATGGCCAACATAATACTGAATGGGGAAAATTTGAAAGCATTTCCTCTGAGAACTGGAACAAGACAAGGATGTCCACTCTCACCACTCCTCTTCAACATAGTACTGGAAATCCTGGCCAGAGCAATTAGACAAGAGAAAGAAACAAAAGGCATCTAAATCAGTAAAGAGGAAGTCATACTGTCACTGTTTGCTGATGATAAGATTTGTTACCTATGACACCCTAGAGACTCCTCCAGAAAGCTCCTAGAACTGATAAAAGAATTCAACAAAGTTTCCAGATACAAAATTAATCAGTAGCTCTTCTATACAACAAGCGACCAAGCTGAGAATCAAATCAAGCACTCAACCCCCTTTATAACAGCTGCAAAAAACAAAAACAAAAACAAAAATTTAGCAATACACCTAACCAAGGAGGTGAAAGACTTCTACAAGGAAAACTAGAAATCACTGCTGAAAGAAATCATAAACTATACAAACAAATGGAAACACGGTCCATGCTCATGGATGGGTGGAATCAATATTGTGAAAATAATCATACTGCCAAAAGCAACCTACAAATTCAATGCAATTCCTATCAAAATACCACCATCATTCTTCACAGAATTAGAAAAAACTATCCCAAAACTCATATGGAACCAAAAAAGAGACTGCATAGCCAAAGCAAGACTAAGCAAAAACGGAAGAGAGAGCCCAGAAATAAACCCAAATACTTATAGCCAACTGATTTCGACAAAGCAAACACACGCATAAAGTGAGGATAAGACACCCTATTCAACAAACGGTGCTGGGATAACTGGCAAGCCACATATAGGAGAATGAAACTGTATCCTCATCTCTTACCTTATACAAAAATTAACTCAAGATGAATCAAGGATTTAAATCTAAGATGTGAAACTATAAAAATTCTAGAAGATAACATTGGAGAAACCCTTCTACACATTGGTTTAGACAAGGATTTCATGACCAAGAACCCAAAAACAAATGCAATAAAAACAAAGATAAATAGCTGGGACTTAATTATACTCAAGAGCTTTTGCACAGCAAAAGGAAAAGTCAGCAGAGTAAACAGACAACCCACAGAGTGGGAGAAAAATCTTCACAATATATACATCTGACAAAGGACTAATATCCAGAATCTACCATCAAATCAAACAAATTAGCAAGGAAAAACAAAAAACAAAGAATCCCACCAAAAAGTGGGCTAAGGACATGAATAGACTATTCTCCGAAGAAGATATACAATGGCCAACAAACATGAAAAAGTGCTCAACATCACCAATGATCAGGGAAATGCAAATCAAAACCACAATGCGGTAGCACTTTACTACTGCAAGAATGGCCATAATAAAAAAATAAAAAAATAATAGATATCTGCATGGATGCAGTGAACACGGAACACTTCTATACTGCTGGTGGGAATCTAAACTAGTACAATCACTATGGAAAGCAGTGTGGAGATTTCTTAAAGAACTAAAAGCAGAACTACCATTTGATCCAGCAATTCCACTACTGGGTATCTACCCAGAGAAAAATAAGTCATTATAGGAAAAAGATACTTGCATACACATGTTTATAGCAGCACAATTTGCAACTGCAAAAAGGTGGAACCAGGCCAAATGTCCATCAATCAATTAGTAGATAAAGAAACTGTGGTCTAGATACATGATGGAATACTACTCAGCCATAAAATGGAATGAATTAAGGGCATTCACAGCAACCTGGATGAGATTGGAGACTATAATTCTAAGTGAAGTAACTCAGGAATGGAAAACCAAACATCACATGTTGTCACTCATAAGTGGGAGCTAAGCTATGAGGATGCAAAGGCATAAAAATGACACAATGGACTTTTGGGACTCAGGGGGAAAGGGCAGGAAGGGAGTGAGGAATAAAAGACTACAAACTGGATGCAGTGTATACTGCCTGGGGGATGGGTGCAGCAAAATCTCACAAATCATCACTAAAAAAGTTACTCATGTAACCAAACACTACCTGTTTCCCAATAATCTATGGAAATAATAAAAACAAATAAAACTCTATGTGTGAATATGTGTCATGGAATATTGAAGAAAAACACAGCCTCAGATTTTGTTTAGTAGCTTAAAGGCAGTTAAAAGAGAAGGTTGTTTATAGAAGTACCTATACAGATGATATGCCATTATACTTAACAAAACAGAAAAGTCAGTCTGTTTAAATGTGTTGCAAGTTAACATTTAGGGCTTGGACTCTCACTAATAAGGCCCTTGGGAAAATATAAACATCCCTTCTCAATTCAGATCTCAGGCTTGCCCACCACATTCTTGTTTTCAGCTTGAGCTTTTGGCACTTCAGCCTGTAACTAAGGCCTTGCAAGAGATGCCAAACTAAACATTTGGGAAAAACAATTACAATGACATCCTTTTTTGTTTAAGTAATTTAAAAGCATATAACATGAAATAAAACAAAGAAAAACTAGGATGAGGAAATAATTCTAAGAAATAGAAAACGTATCTTTCAAAACATTTTCTTGGATGTTCATACCTTATTTAGAGTACACACATAATTGACAGGATAGTCTCTGGAGCACAGGAGAAGGAGAGATATGAATTTGATAACAGACATTAGTAAAATATAAAAAAATAAAATTACTGAATGTATAGGGTATTGGCACAATAAAGATTCACTCAAGTTTGCTTTTCACATCTCTATTTCTGGCTAGTTTGCATGACTGACTAGTAGCCATCTGCTGTGCTTTGAATATCCCCTCCAAAACCCATGTTGAAATTTAATTGCCATTGTAACAGTATTTAGAGGTGAGACCTTTAAGAGGTGATTATCATGAAGGCTCTGCCCTCGTGAAGGGATGACTAATGTTATTATTGAGAGAGTAGCGTTGTTAATCTCAGGGGGGTTCCTTATAAAAGAATGAGTTTAGCCCCCTTCTCTATCTCTTGCCCTCTCATCTTCTGCCATGGGATGATGCAGCAAGAAGGCCTTCACCAAATAAATGCCAGCACCTTGATCTTGAACTTCCCCACCAACAGAACTGTGAGAAAACAAATTTCTTTTCCTTTTTTTTCTTTGAGACAGGGTCTCATTCTGTCACCAAGGCTGGAGTACAGTGGCACAATCTTGGCTCACTGCAACCTCTGCCTCTCAGGACTCAAGCGATCTTCCTACCTCAGCCTACCGAGTAGCTGGGAATACAGGCGCATGTTACTATGCCCAACTAATGTTTGTATTTTTTGCAGAGATGTGGTTTTGCAGAGACACGGTTTTGTAGAGATACAACTATTTTTGTAGAGATGTGGTTTTGCCATGCTGACCAGGCTAGTCTTGAACTTCTGGGCTCAATCAAACTGCCCTGCTCAGCATCCCAAAGTACCGGGAATACAGGCATGAGCCACTGCACTTGGCCTAGAAAATAAATCTGTTCATTAAAAATTACCCAGTTTTAGGTTTTGTTATAGCAGCACACAATAGACCAAGACAGCATCCTAATAAAACCCCAACAGACTGATTTTTTTTTAACCATTAACTTTTTCAGGTAAAGTCTGTCTCACTCCTTAAGAAGAGGAAAATAACTGTCTGGTCCTGAAGGTTTTTATATTAAACTTGTCTGAGCACATTACTGATGATGTAGAAAACATTTTGACATGTTTAGCAGGAAATGCTTCAAAGTCAGAAGACTATTCTTAAAACGCCAGATTGCTCTAATAATATTTCTGTGAACTTATTAAAATAACATGCTAACTAACCCCTTTCAATTAGTCTTTGCAATATATGTTTTTTATGGCAAAAGAGTAGTTCCCTTTGCGGGGGATAGTAGTGACTGGAAGGAGGTGGATGGAGATGGAGGGTATGGGATGTTGGTAATATTCTGCTTCTTGGCCAGGGTGCTTGTTACACAGGTGTGCTTCCCTCATGAAAATTCACTGAGGAAAAAAATAACATAGAATCTATGTTAAACTAAAGTGAGTTTTTAGAAAAGTAAGCTCTGAGTAGATGTAGCCTCAGATATTATAATTTTTGTTATAAAAAGTTTTGTTGTAAAACATATTAATGGGTTATTATTGATAAACAGCATAACCAAATAAAAATAATGATGCTGCATTGATGAAACAACAGCTCATTTTAGATTATCACTTATCACTCTCATACGTATTTTCTAAATACTGTTTTCTTTTTTTTAAGGTTAAATTCATTGAATTTATCTTACAAACAGTCTATATTGAATTAAAAAGATAACTAAAGAGTTAGCCAAAAGGGTATGAAATCAATTAGGGAAATATCAACAGGACTACATTATTAAAATATTCTATAAATCCCAATCTATTATCTTGAGGCCTCTTTACAGATTCAAGAGAGAACACATGGACATGTGAAACCAACTACTTGTCAAAGCAGGGAGGTCACATTTCACAAAACCAATAGTAGGGGGTATCTCATCAAAACGAAATTAGCTAATGGGGAGAAAAGTCATCTTCTCCAGTTATTTCTAGCCTTTCAAAGATTTTTCCCTGCCAAAGTGCCCCATAAGAAGTAAGAAAATAGCAATCTTAGAAATCACTGGTTTTGAGATCTGGAGTAGTGGGTGGTACAGTTGGGGGGAAAAAACCACAACCGATTTTTTTCTTGGGGGTGGTGAAGAAAGGAGTTTGGGTAGAGTATTTGACCTGTATACAGACTGTAAATTAAACCCTCCATTTTCACCCATTTCTTTTTTTTTTTTTTTTTAAGTTGAGAGGTACATGTGAATATTGGTCACAAAAGTAAACTTCTGTCATGGGGGTTTGTCATTCAGAGTATTTCATCACCCAGGTATTAAACCTAGTATCTGTTAGTTATTTTTACTGATCCTCTCCCTCTTTCCACCCTCTAGTAGGTCACAGCATCTGTTGTTCCAATGGAACAGAATAGAAAGCCCAGAAATAAGGCCTCACACCTACAACCATCTGATCTTTGGCAAAGCTGACCAAAACAAGCAATGGGAAAAGGACTCTCTATTCAATAAATTGTGCTAGGATAACTAGCTAGCCATATGCAGGAGATTGAAACTGAACGCCCTCCTTATGCCATATACAAAAATCAACTCAAGATGCATTAAAGACTTAAATGTAAAACTCAAAACTATACAAATCCTGGAAGACAAACTAGGTAATGCCATTCTGGACATAGGAATGGACAAAGGTTTCTTGACGAAGACACCAAAAGCAATTACAACCAAAGCCAAAACTGGCAAATGAGATTAAATTAAATGAAAGAGCTTCTGCACGGCAAAAGAAACTATCAGTAAACAGACAACCTACAGAATGGGAGAAATTTTTCAAAAACTGCATCTGATAAAGGTCTAATATCTAGCATCTATAAGAAATTTAAACAAATTTACCAGAGAAAAAGAAACAACCCCATTAAAAAGTGGGCAAAGAACATAAACAGATACTTTTGAAAAGAAGACATACATATGGCCAACAGGCATATGAAGAAAAGCCCAATATTACTGATCATTAGAGAAATGCAAATCAAAACCACAATGAGATACCATCTCACACCAGTCATAATAGCTATTATTAAAAAGTCAAAAAATTACAGAGGCTAGCAAGGTTGAGGAAAACAGGGAATGCTTATACACTGTTGGTGGGAGTGTAAATTAGTTCAACTATTGTGGAAAGAAGTGGGCAATTCATCAAAGAGTTAAAAACAAAACTTCCATTTAACCCAGAAATCCTATTGCCAGTTACATACCCAAAGGAAAATAAATCATTCTATCATAAGAAAACATGCATGCATATGTCCACTGCAGTGCTAGTCATAATAGCAAAGACATGGAGTCAACCTAAATGCCCATCAATGACAGACTAGATAAATAAAATGGGGTACATATACACCCTGGAATACTATGTAGCCATAAGAAGAACACGATCACGCTCTTTGGAGGAACATGAATGGAGCTGGAACCCATTATCTTTAACAAACTAGCACAGGATCAGAAAAGCAAATACAAATGTTTTCTTAATACTTAAGACAGTGTGCAATCAACGGCCAGTTTATCTGCTCTTCTTACTTTCATACGTATCAGTACAATTAGCACTCTCTCTGAAAGAAAACACAGGTTGAGTATCCCTTATCCAAAATGCTTGGGACTAGAAGTGTTTCAAATTCAGGACTTTTTGGATTTTGGAATATTCATGTTATAACTACCGGCTGAGGATTCCAAATCCAAAAATCCTAAATCCAAAATAGTCCCATGAGGATTCTCTTCGAGCAACATATGTCAGTGCTCAAAAAGTTTTTACTTGAAGCATTCTGGACTTCAAATTTTCAGATTGGGGATGCTCAATTTGTCAACAATTTCCTCTAAAAAAATGACAGTAAAAACTCTAATTAAACACTTACAATGTGCCATATGTTAGGCATTGAGCTAAGTGGTTTACATGCCCACTACCACTTCACCTTTAAAGAATCAGGACATTCCTGCTGAGAAACACCAGCAACATTGTGAATACTCAATAACATTAGCTATTATTATGATGTAGCTGCATAGGATTTCCCTTCTTTTATAGTTTGCATGTTCTTTTGTTTATTCAAGCAATAGCTGAGGATCTATGACTTGCCAGGCATGGTTCTGAACAATGCAGCAATCTTAATCCCGTCCTGTTTCTGCCAAGCATCCCTTTGAGGGAGTCCTGGAAGATTTACATCTAGGAAAAGCTTTGCTAACAGTTTTGCATATCTTTTAATTTTACAGCATAGCTGAGACTTAAAGAAGTACAGCATGAGGGAGGAAAGGCCATATAAGGACCCTTTCTGCATTTTGACATACTTAACTAATCAGTTCTCTATAAATGAGATTTATTTCCTAACCAATAACCATTCTGTGGCATCTAATCCCTTCTGTATCATACAACTTAGTATTTATTGATTCACTAATTGCTTCATGTTAACCCAATTTGTTCATAAACCCTATGGGAATGGAGGTCATGTTTTATGTACCAGGGGTTGGCAAACTTTTGTAGAGTAATAGATAGAAAATATTTCAGGCTCAGTAGGCCATATGGTCACCATCACAACTACTCAACTCTGCTGCTGCAGCATGTAAAAGCAGCCATAAATAATACATAAATAAATGGAAGAAGCTGTGTTTCAACAGAACTTTAAGAAAACACAGGGCAAACTGGATTTGGCCCATTAGCCATGTTTTGCTGACCTCTGATTTATCCCAAAATACATTTAACTGTGCTAGATAGATAGCTAGCCTTAGTAAATATGCCTTGCTTGAAAGAGTCAATGACGTTGAAAAAGGAAATACAGAAAATAGGGAAAGTGGAATGCACTTATTTCTCTACTAAATCAGACTCCACATGAGCTAAAGATAATATTCTTTATGCTGATTTAAGGTGTTTTTCCGTTGCGAGAAGGGAGAAAAAAACTGACATGAAAGTAATATTGATGGAGAAGCATAAACTTTGATGCTTAGCATGGTACTTTTTCCCTTGCAAATACAAGAGATATTTGTAAACAAGGTAGGAAAATATACTGGAAAAAGGAATCTATTCATACAGAAATGCAGCAAAGAAACCCAAAAATGGGTGTTCCAAGTAGGCAAAAGTAGTTGGAATTTAAAAAATAAGATTTTTTTAAAATAAGATGAACACAAGATGCTAAGTACCAAAATCCAGCTAGTCATACACATGCGTGTTTATAATGAGATTCAGAGCCACTTCCATAAAATGAAAGAACAGAAGTTAATTTACTTCACTGAAAACATGAGAAGTCCTAGAGTACCCTAGAACTGAGAGCCTTTTATTATTTTCTCATGGCTGATAATAATGTTCATCTGCCAACAACAAGCAAAACTCCTGGTTATGGTAGAAACAGAAGCCTGCTAGCCGCATAAAATGACAGCAAAGGACCACATCAACACATTCTTTTTCCCAAGACAAAATTGACATATGAGAAGCAGACACAGTGAAGAAGCTCCTTCATGAAACAAAAGTACAAAACAAGTACAGATTTTTCTCAGACTCCACTGTAAAGAACAAGTATTTTGGTATGAGGAATCACCCCAGGTTCAATCCTTGCTATGACCTCCATTCTCATTTAATCAGGAAATATTTAATGAATGCTTATAAAGTATCATACACCTTTGCATATATTGGGAACACATGGCTCTTTTAAAGCCCTTCATTCTTCTTGAGGGGAAAACAACCACCATTTGAAATAGCAGATCAAATAATTACAGTTACTGGTAAGTGCTAGGAAAAAAAATAATGCATTGGTGGTAGAACACGTCACGTGCAGGGAGGAGAATATGCAGTTATTGTTACCTAAATTGGCTATGGATCACTTTTCTGAAGAGGAGACATTTGGGAAGCCTTTGGAAGGTTTCAAATATGGGAATGCAATGATCTGATTCATGCTCTGGGAAGTTAGCTGCTGTATGGAAAATGCACTGCAGTAGGGTGGGAGTGGGTGAAAGAGTAAAAGCAAGTAATCCTGGTAAAGACAATGGTGGCTTGGACTTGTGACACAGTAGTGGAGATGGTGATAAATGACACAGGAGATATTCTGAAGACACATTTGACCTGGTGAAAGTTCACCGTGGCTTGGGCTACAGGGCATGCAATGAAGAAAGGTGGTAAGCTGATGAACTCAGAATTATTATGAAGTACATATGTCAATCTTTTCAGAAGACTTTATGTGAGTTTTGAAGAAAGAATAACTTCTAGGATTTTGGTTTGAACAGCTGGTGCCATTTATTGAGAAAAGAAAGACTTGTGAAGGAGTAAATCTGGCAGGTGATAGGTGGTGGAAATCAAGAATTTGTTTTGGACACACTAAGACTTTCTTCCCAGCCCATGTCCAAAAGTAGGCTTAAGAGAGGAGTCTGGATGTTGTGTTCCTCAAGCTAAAAAAATTATCTCACAGCTCTTTATACTATTCAAAAGATTAAATACATGACAGAGGTTTGATAAATACATGACAAATCAATTTATACAACAAATCGTTATCCAGGACGGTTAATTTTATGTATCCACTAAACTGAGATACAGATGTCTGGCTAAAGATTATTCTAGGTGTGTCTATAAGGGTGTTTAAAAATGGGATTAACATTTATATCAGCATACTGAGTAAAGCAGACTGCCTGCCCTAATGTGGTGGCCTCATCCAATTGATTAAAGACCTGACTAGAACAAAAAGACTGAATATGAACAAACTCCTGCCTAACATTGGTCTTTTCTGGCCTTAGGAATGAAACTAAAACATAAGCCCTTATTTGATTTCATGTCTTCCAGCTTTTAGTCTGGAACTTACACCATCAGTTCTCCTGCTTCTCAAGCATTTGGACTCAGACTGGAACCACATTAACAGCTCTCCTGGGTTTCCAGCTTGTTGACTACAGATCTTAGGACTTCTCAGCCTCCATAAGCATGACAGCCACTCCTTTATAAATCTCTTTCTACACACACACACACACACACACACACACACACACACACACACACAGACGCTTGCGCACCCCCTTTTGACTCTGTCTCTCTGGAGAATCCTAATATACCAACTGTTTCTCAAAGTCTAATTATTTGAAAATAATTTCATGTTAGGTAAAAAGCATGAAAGGCTTTCAGGGAAACTTTTATTTCAATTTCTTATCCAAAAACCAGCTTCTCCATCCTTTGCAATTTCAAGATTCAGCCCTTGTTGTCTCTACTCCCTTCTACATGGGTACCCCTACTTGTTTTATAATCATACTCTCAAGAAAGAAAAGTTCAAGGATGAGAACTGATGCATTACTAAGGCATGCAAAACTATTACCAGTCCAGAAATAGGAGGCAAGTTCTTGGATCAAGACATATGGATTTCATATCTATGAGAAAATAATATTCATTTACCAAACATTTTGGACTAGAAATAGCCTTACCACATGAGTCTACTTTATTAATGCCTACTTGTAAGAAATAGAAATTTTGTGTTTCCTTCTTCCCACTCTCGTTTCCGTAATCATCAGCCTTGAAGAGCAATATAAATATTTTCATTTGGATAGTACCTAGCTAGCTATCACACATATCTTTTAATACAGTGTGCAGTCTATATATGGCTCTTTGAATACAATGTATATTTAATTACACAATGATTATCTATAGAGAATTATTTTTAAAGAGAACTTTAAAAAATGATATAAATAAAATCCTTTAAGTCACTCGTGTCAACATCCAGAAATAAGCCAATTAAACTGTTGATGTATATTATACTCATACCTAGAGACTAGCATTTCCTTGTTGTTTGAAGATAATAAATAGTCCTGTCTTTCATGATGACACATGCACTTCCACTACTACCACTCGTATCCTGTCACCAAGATCTACCTTGCACCTGCTCATCTGGATCCCAGACCAATGCCATGAATCAAGTTACATCATAATCCAGCTTAGAAAGGCACTATATATCAAAGGAACTGATGGAGCTAGCCAACGTGTACCCACAGGAGGCAGGAGACTATGTATGAGAGAGTCCTAGATCAAGAGGAGACAGAACCCGTGTTTGCATAATGGAGAGATTATTGATATGGGAACATTCCCTTGCAGGATTTGACACCCCAGCCAGACTACATGAGATGATGCTAAGACACTGCTATGGTGGCTGTTGGTAGCATACAGAAAGCAGTCTACATGATGTGAAACAAAAATTCCATAACTGCTGTGACAGATAGAAGTCTTATCACAGACTATACAACTAGAAGTTACTGGCCTAATAGAATGATGGAATGGTCTATTGAAGGCACAGCTAACACCTCACCTTGGAGATGATATCCTGTAATCCATTCTCTAGGTCACACGATACACCCTAAATCAATAACCATTAAATAGAGCTATGTTTCCTATGTTTCCCAGAAGTGGAATTTATGGGTTCAGAAACCAAGGGGTAGAAATAAGAGTGGCCCTACATACTTATCACCATTCTTAATAACTGACTCAGGCAATATGTGCTTCTCATTCCTGCAATCTCTGGGCTTTAGAGGTCCTGACCTGGATGGGGGATGCTTCCACCAGAGGATACAGAATAAGTCCCATTAAACTTTAAGCTATTACTGTCACTTGGTCACTTCAGGCTCCACATGTCAAGAACTCTAGCTAAGGAAATAAAGCAGACATAATTGATTTTGATTAATAAAAGGAGGTAGGGCTATTGCACAATGGGATAAAGTAAAACTATGATTGGCATCCAAGTGATCCAGTAGGGCATCTCTTGGAATTCCCTTGCCTATTTTTGACTGTAAATAGACAAGCACAGCAGTCATAGCCATAACATGACAGCCAGAGCCTTACAGGTCCCATGGATACAGGTTTGTGTTATCCCATCAGGTAAACCCCTACAACAACAAAGTTCAACCATGCATAAGAGAAATCTAGAAAAAAGAAGAAAAAAGAGAGATGAGAATCAGTTGGCTCCTGAGAACAGCTGTAGCAGGAGTTATAACTTCTCCCACTAACTTTTCTCTTTTAAGTCTCCCCAGAAAAGAAGACCAGAGAAACTAACAGAATCCTAGAGGAGCTGTTACAAGAACTTATATAGAGGAAGTGGATTTGAGTGTACAAAACATCGACTGTAGTGCACCACCCAGAGCCTGCCTTCAGGACTAGTGTACTAATTTCTCTAGGGGCTGGTAGTGGTTTGTGGTACTTAGCTGAGTCCCTGTCCAAGAACTGCTACCTTGGCTGAGAGCCTCCCACATCCAGTGAATGGTCAGTATATGGGTACAAAAGCTCAGTCCCCTTTCCCTAAAGTGATTGAACTCTGATGGGCCATGCCAGCTCCAGGGCTCCTTAAGGGATCAGCCGAATTCCTTGTGCAACTATATTTTGCCGGATCCTACACTTCCTCCTCCCCCATAGATGCTGAGCCTCAGGGCATTTCCTAATGAATTTTCTGCATGTGAATCTCTATCACAGAGGCCTTTTTGAAGGTATCTGACCTAAGACAAACTGGTAAGATTGTACTAGTATCTAGTATTAGCTGATTATTAAATCTGGATCTAGCACAGTAAAAGACATTAACTAACTTTTAGAGCCGGAAGGAATTAGGAAGAACATTCTGTTCAATGGTAAACAGTATTTTTCTCCAAAGATGAATTTAGAAAAATGGCAGGGGTAGGGTGGGAAGGAAGAAGAGACAACTGAGAAATATTCAGAATAATCTGTATAAGTACCTTGGAAAAATATGTTTATAATTTACTTACTTTAGTGATTAGAATAATGTCCTTGAGAAAACTGGCAGTGCTTTTGGAGTCAGCTGTTTTGTTTGCAACAACTAGGGGGTGGCTACTACTGGCATCTACTGGGTAAAGACCACCAGATGCTGCTACCGATGGGACAGTGACTGTACAGCCCCCACAACAAAGAATCATCTGGCCCAAAATGTTAACATGCTGAGGTTACAAAAGTGTGGTTTAGAGTTTACCAGTCACATTATGCTCATTATCTCATTTCATTCTTGGGATTACTAAGATTGTCTCACATCTCCAGATGGCAGTCACTATGTAACTGGAGAACATTGGAAGTTTTTTACCCCTTAATCTCTTCCCTATAAACCAAGGATACAAGCCTATTTATAAAGTTTGATTTGCAGGATCAAGACTATTATTCACGAATATATTCAAATCCTTCACTGTATTAAGAAATTAAATCATGAATTTGTATCAGATAAAAATTATCTGCACATATATGAATTCTGCATTTATGTAACATTTATTCCCAAAGCTTGATTCTCATAAAGAATGTCTAAATTTTATGTGACTACTGGTGGATTTGATTTATTTATATACCATGTTACCTTTTCAGTTTTGTCTTTTTACCCCTGAGGGACAGATTCAGTAAATACTGTAATCAATGCTAATACACAGCTCTGTCAAGAGGATGTATGGAGTCCGGTTTTTTTACAAGTGTTCTCTCTGAAGTTCTGATTCTGCCACTTTCCAGTGCTGTGACCTTGCACAAGTTATCTAACCTTTCTCAAAGCTTTAGTTTTCTTACATGTAAAACGAGGATTATAACAGAATCTGAACTACTGGCCCTGTCATAAGCATTAAACGAGATAATGCACATCAAACACAGTGACTGGTAAACCATACACAATGAATAAATAGTGGCTGTGTTAAACATTTGTTGCTTTTTTGGCTTCCAGCATTTATTTCTCCTTCCTAATGACAACTTGAATTCCATTGTGGAATTAATTCTTACTCACTGGACTGTAATTAGGAATCTTGCCTTTCCCCAGCAAAGAGGCAAGCATGTTCCCTAGCAAAGAGCCAAACTAGTTCAATTAGATGCTTCTTCCTTGGAATTTATATAGTCAGAGGAGAAACAAAGCGACAGGAATGGTTTTGTCCATTCCTAGTAACGATACCCTGGCCAGTTTATTTTTCACTATGAGAGCACTGCTAATGTTGCTGCCTCTGAGTTTCCAAAGATGTCTTGCTTTTTTGCCCATTACTAAATCTGGTATACAGCTTCCTATCATGCCTCTGATAACCTTTCAACAAATTCCCGTTTAGTAAAGTTAGTCTGATTCATTTTCTATTGCTTGCAATTAAAGGACCCTATATAGAGTAGCTATGTATCACATACACATCAAACATTTAATCTAACTCTTCAAAGTAAATACAAATAAGATGCAGTAATTTGTCTCCGCTTCCAGAAATATGTTTAATCACTAACTTGATTTTTGATTTTAGCTCTAATACACATCCACATACAGTGAAACCTACATAGGAACTGAAACACTGCTTACCTAAAGGAAATTTTCCTGTGGTGCAAAGGTGCTGTTTAAGCAGTCATCTCTGTTTGCTCTCCGTTCGAGCACTTCTTGGTAGGACTTCAAGAAATACAAGGCAAATGAAAAAAAAAAAAAACAACTGAATGTCTTATTGATGTCTGATTGCCTGAGTCCACAATTCTATAGGCTCACCTGAGATCTTAAATAAGAATCTTTTCAGATACAGAAGCTTTCATTATTTTTGGCTTTACTTCTGTGTCTTGGATGTGGTTACTCTTTGGGTATAGCTATGGGTCAAGACTCTGTGTGGTAACTCTGAATCTGCAATTCCTGGCATCAGGCTCATTAGGAGAGGAGTGTAACACTGGTAACTGCATGTTTCTTAAACAAGGAAAGAAATGAATAATCACTTTGGGTTTTCCTTTATAGACGCTTTCATTAATTTCATTTTTTACTGTGGAAAGACGAAACTCAATTCTCAGAGTTACTGTAGCATTTGATTTGCAGAATAACTCTTTCAAGGCCATGGAATATTGTGCCTGTCTCAGGTTGGTACCAATAAGAAGCCGCCAGTAAGGTGGCATTTCAGTGCAGAGTACAAAAATCTTTCATTTCCCATCACTTGGTATACAAAATGCAGAATCGATGAGTTTTCCCACATCCCAAATTAGAAAAAAGGGCAAACAGTAATGATTCCTTGAGCAGGGAAGTTTGGGAAAAAAAAATAAGAAAGGCAAAGATTTTCTGGTTCTTGCTGAATAATTTTGCCAAATATTTTGGCAAAATATTTATTTAAAAATGTGAGGTAAAAATTAGTCCATTTGGCAGATACTACAATGGGTAACTGTTGTTATTTTAAGTACTACTGAAACAGCTTTTATAAATTGAAGTGTAGAATTTAGGTTTTTCTGTAAGTACCATTACTGATCTGTCATTTTTGGTTGCAAGTTTCTAAAACTGAAATGACAACTCCAGAAGAATTTCTACAGATTAATTTATAACTATAGGGAAACTGCTTTACTAAACTTCACTTAAGTCAGTTAGCTGCCAGACAGGGCATTTTTTTTTCCTTGGTCTATAGTATGATAAGTCAAACAAATGTGTAAGAATCTTTTAGGTGACATAAGCATGCCAGGCCTACATACATAGCTTGTGAATAAAGAAGCAAATGTAGGGAGCCATGTAAACTTTAGAGTGTAAGAGTAGAAGTAAGGATACCATAGAAGTCAGGCAAAACATGATAATGGCTTGGACAATGGTGACAGAAAAAGAGTTAACAGAGATGACAGCAATATATAACAGATTCTTTATATACTGAAGACAGATTTCACTATGTATTGAATATGAGGGAAGAGGAGACAGAAGTCATATAAAAAACTTTAGCTTAAAAGCATCGACACAATAAAGAAACTGCGTCAACTAATGGACAAAACAACCAGCTAGCATCAAAACGGCAGGATCAAATTCACACATAACAATACTAACGTCAAATGTAAACGGGCTAAATGCCCCAATCAAAAGCCACAGACTGGCAAATTGGATAAAAAGTCAAAACCCATTGGTGTGTTGTATCCAGGAAACCCATCTCACATGCAAGGACACATGTAGGCTCAAAATAAAGGGATGGAGGAAGATTTACCAAGCAAATGGAGAGCAAAAAAGAAAGCAGAAGTTGTAATCCTAGTCTCTGAGAAAATAGACTTTAAACCAACAAAGATCAGAAGAGACAAAGAAGGGCATTACATAATGGTAAAAGGATCAATGCAACAAGAGCTAACTATTCTAAATATACACGCACCCAATACAGGAGCACTCAGATATATAAAGAAAGTTCTTCACAACCTACAAAGAGACTTAGACTCCCACACAATAGTAGTGGGAGACATTAACACTCCACTGTCAATATTAGACAGATCAATGAGACAGAAAATTAACAAGGATATCCAGGAGTCGAACTCAGATCCAGACCAAGCAAACCTAATAGACATCTACAGAACTCTCCATTCCAAATCCACAGAATATACATTCTTCTAGGCACCACATCACAACTACTCTAAAACTGACAACATAATTGGAAGTAAATCACTCCTCAGCAAATGCAAAAGAACGGAAATCATAACAAACAATCTCTCAGACCACAGGGCAATCAAATTAGAACTCAGGATTAAGAAACTAACTCAGAACTGCACAACTTCATGGAAACTGAACAACTGGCTCTTGAATGTTGACTGGA
>CAUYLG010029417.1:0-13822 GCA_963573385.1 Cacajao melanocephalus | reverse complement strand
GTTCAAGCAATTCTCCTGCCTCAGCCTCCCAAGTAGCTGGGACTACAGGCATGCGCCACCACGCCCAGCTAATTTTTTTTGTATTTTTAGTAGAGACGGGGTTTCACCATGTTGGCCAGGATGGTCTCGATCTCTTGACCTCGTGATCCACCCACCTCGGCCTCCCAAAGTGCTGGGATTACAGGCGTGAGCCACCGCGCCCGGCCCATATTTTACTTTTTTAATTTTTTTTGAGACAATCTCGCTCTGTCACCCAGGCTGCAATGCAGTTGCGTGATCTCAGCTCACTACAGCCTCCACCTTCCAGGTTCTACTGTAGGTTCAAGCAATTCTCCTGCTTCAGTCTCCCAAGTAGCTGGGACTACAGGCACGTGCCACCACACCCGGCTAATTTTTGTATTAGTAGACGGTGAGGCACTGTGCCTGGCTCAAATTCATCTTTTAAATGCCTATTTGCAATCAGCAAAAAGCCAGGTATGCTGCATGATGCTTGCTATAAGGATCTGGCTTCTCTGGCTCAAATTTTTTGACTCCACCAAAAGATAAGGAAGGCACAGGCCCATTTGTCCAAGCACGTTTGCTGAAAATACTGCAGCCTGAGTGTAGACAAACTTCTCCTGAAGTTGCCAGAAGTCTCCAGTTAGCAGAATCACTAGATGACTGTATGCAGAAGGCCTCTAGGGAGCCTACAGTCCAATCTCCTTACCTTATAGTAAAGCAGGCCCAGAAAGCGGAAGTGCCTTGTCCAAGCTGCAGCAAAATAGGAACGGCCTGAGGCCTAGAACTTACTTCTGAGAGTGATTCCACTCTCAGCAGCTCATGGGAGAACTTCAGAGAGGCCAGCTGGCAGCAACCCACCTTGGGTACTGCAGACCTCAACCTCAGGGGGTCACGGTTGCACCCTAGGTGAATGAATTAGCATACAAGTCTCTCTGGCCTGTGTCAAAGCTTTGGGGACTTGCCTAAGTTTACAAATTTGAAATCAGCCACCAACATCAAAGCACAGATGGAATTTGAGCTGCCCTGCCCAGGCTATTCAGAAAATCCTACCCAGGGGAAGTTGGGAAGGAGAACTTCTATTTGGCCCCAGCTGAAACTTTTCTGGAAGCTCAGTGGGGCCTCTGTTGGCTTTGCCCTCTGGACCTGCCCATTTGCCCCAGAGGTGCCCACTGAGGCTACCCCACTGCCTGTCAAACTAAAACTGAAACCTAAGAGTGTCTGCCACATGGACTCCAGCCAGCCTGATCAGAAGTCTATGGAGGGGGCCGGGCACGGTGGCTCATGCCTGTATTCCCTGTAATCCCAGTACTTGGGGAGGCCGAGGTGGGTGGATCACCTGAGGTCAGGAGTTCAAGACCAGCCTGGCCATCATGGTGAAACCACATCTCTACTAAAAATATGAAAATTAGCTGGGAGTGGTGGTGGGCGCCTATAATCCCAGCTACTCTGGAGGCTGAGGCAACAGGATCACTTGAACCCAGGAGGCAGATGTTGTAGTGAGCCAAGATCGTACAATTGCACTCCAGCCTGGGTGACAGAGTGAAACTCTGTCTCAAAAAAAGAAAAAGAAAAAGAAAAGAAGAAAGAAAGGAAAAGGAAAGAAAGAAAAAGAAAGAAGGAAAAGAAAGAAAAAAGGAGGGGCATACTGACTCCTCACTGAAGAATGGGATGGACACCCTCACTCTATTCTACCTCTCCCGGCAAAGCCATAAGTCTTTGCTCGGAAAGGAGCCAGACTTTAGAGCCGGTTACAGGTGGACATGGGGCGAAGACAGCACAGGTTGCCAGGGCACCCTCTCTTGTTCCCTAGGAGCCTGGCCCCTGCAAGGAGAGGCACCTGTAAACAATCAAGCATAGTGGATGGGGGGTGGGGGCGGCAAGCAGAGCAAAGAGGCACAAATGACAGAGGGGTGGAGCCCCACCAGTCCTTCTGAGGACAAGGCAGAGGGAGCCCCACTGGCGTCCACACCCCTGAGTGTCTCGGGCTGATCTGGGGACAAGGCTCCCACATTCAACCTACCTACCCCAGTGCTAGCTGGCCAGGGATGCCAGGCTGTACCTGACCTTAGGTTGCGCGGCTTGGAACCTGGACCTGGGCAGGAATTGACAGGTTCCCCAAAACAATGTCATCCCCAGGACCCCAAGACCTCAAAGAGCAGAAGCCACAATTCTGGATGTCACGTGCAGCGCCATCTCCTGTCTGCCCTGCCTGCTTATCCCTTCCTCCCAGGGCGACTTTGGACCAGATCTCGGGGCCGGGAGACCCGCCCAGCCCGCCCGAACGGGATAGGCCTGGCGCCCGGGTGAGGCCGCGTCGTGCTGGGACAGCTCCGAGCTGCCTCCCCGCAGTCGCCGGCCGCTACAAGTGCGGATTCGGCGGCAAAAGGAAAGAGTCCGACCCTCCTGGGGCTGCAGGGAAGGCCAACCTTTGGGTCGGGGGCAATCAGGACTGGGAGTCGACATTGCGGGGACCGAATGATGAATGAATAAATGAAAGGATGAACAGAGTGGCGGGGTGGAGATGGGCCGCGCAAGGCGTCCCGAGGAGGGTGCCCTCCCCTGCCCCGACGCCGCCGGGACAGTCCCTCATACCCCAGGTCGCAGCAGACTCAGCCGGGACACCAGATCCGGGCGCGAACACCTCACGGGCTCCCGGAGGCGCCTGGGCGCGCGCGACGCAGCTCTGGCCCGAAGCCCGCATTCCGGCGGCCGGGAAGTGCCTGCCCCGTGGGCAGAACGCTCTGAGTTGCCGTGGCCCCAGGAGCCGCCCTGCCCCGGGCGGCAGCGGCCCCTCGCGGCTGCCTCCGGGGCCCCGAACCCGGCCCCTGGGCCGCCACCCCTTACCTGCCCGCCTTGGCGGCCTCGGTCCGGCTCAGAGCGGTCATCGCGGCGCCAGCACCCCGCGCCCTAGACCGCGCGGCGGGACCCAGCGCCCGCCGGACCCCGCCCGCCCCGTCGAGAGCCCGCCCCGCCCGCCCATTGGCGGCTCGCGTGGGCCGGGCCCAGCCCATTGGCCGTTCCTCCCCCTCCTTCCCGAGCTTCCCTCTTTCCCCACCTTCCCCAGGTGGGGCACCCAGCTCTACGCAGATTGTAGCGCTCGGTCCCCCAAACTGGAAGGTCCTGGAGGCCAGGGCCTGGCGCGGCACCTCCTGTCCCTCACGTCGAGGGTATTGTGTCCCGCTAGACGCTTCTGTCCTCCTAGTCTTGGAACTTGGGTCTGTCTGCAGGAACCGATTCCGGCCCCTCTCCAACCCAATCCTTCCCAACCTCGAGCTCCAGGGTACGTTTCAATTTCAACGTTAGTGGGGAATACCAAATTGAACACCACGATCTGACAGGCAAGTCACCACTGGGAGGCTGGGAGCCCGGATGCTGCCATGCACTTTTGCCAGAGTTTTTAACATTGCAGTCTCTCCAAGGAAATACACTTTTGGAGGAATCTGCGGGAAGGACTGAAGGTGGACACAAATCAAAAGCAGGAAAGCAGAGGCACACCTCAGGGTGTGACAATGAGCTGGGCTGAATTGAGCAGTGATAACGGGCCCAAAGGTCCTATTCCCCAACTTGCCTGGCCTGCAGACCCTTTCCTCTTCCACCCCCACCAGGTCACTTAGTCCTTGGGAGCCTGGTTAGGAGAGGGGAAAGGCGCAGGCCAGATTTGGTCCCATTTCCAACTCTCCCCCAACCCCTTGGCACTGCAGTATCATGGTGGGAGGGCACCAGCAAACAGGAGGGGTCCCAAGGGGAGCCTAGGTCCACAACTGAGGACCTGGGAGCAGAACCCAGTCTCGGGCGTCTAGAGCAGACTCCTCCCGGTAAAGGATCGCTATTGCAGGGAGACCAAGGTGGAGGGAGAACCACCGCCAAGGCCACTTCACGATTTAGGTTTATCTACCAGAGTGGGAGGGAGGAGCCCTTGTCCCTGCTCTTTCCCATCTCTGGTTCACATAGGCCATTAAGGTCTCCCCAAAGCGCTGAAGGGGGCAACCTATAACCCTAAGATAGTCATCTACTGCTTTCCCAGCACATCTGTACCCGAAGGCAGGCAGGATGGCAGGCGACACCACCTAGCTCCCACCGTGGGGCACAGGGCTGCAGCCATTTCCAGCCTGCTCAGAGGGCAGGGTTCAACCATCTCCCCCTCCCCAGCAGAAAACAGAGGAAACAGGTGCTTCAGCTGTTGTTTATTGACATACAGGTAGGCTCTATAGCAACAGGCCTGGAGGTGCTGCAGTAGTGGGGGAAAATGGAAGGTGGAGTGTTTGCTGCAGGACAGCTGAGTGGAGGGCGGGGACAGGTGCGAACTGGGGAGGCCCAGGGGGTTGGGGAAGCAATTAAGGGCCAGGGCCAGAGTCGGCTTAAATGGAACAACTGCTCTGTGCGCTAAAGCCCCTAACTCTCACTGGCTGTTTCCTGACCCCAGACCAGGGTTGGGAATCCTCTGGGTATCCATTTTCTAAAGGAACTGAACAGAGTACACACAGGAAAGGAAGCTGTCACCCTCTTGCCATCTGGCTCCTGGGGTCTCCAGTCCAGCATTTCTCCTTCTTCCCTTGACTGGGTGGGGCCACATGATGGGCAGCCAGGCTCTGGGCTGTCCCACCAGAGCAGGCTGTAAACACAGCCATGTTTCAGCGAGGCGTTTATCTTCTCTGGTGTCCCAGCCCACCAGTGCCACATTACAGCCCAGAGTGAGCTCTACAAGCGTTGCTGGCCTAATGGATGGGTTGGGGGAAGGGGGTGGGACAGGGGCTGGAGGAGGGGCTCTGGGGTCTATCACGGCACAGGAACAACACGCATGGTGTTGGTGAAGCCAGAGCCAGGGCGCCACCCGGTCAGCACAATGACCACATCTCCCTTCTTGAAGAAGCCTCGGGCCTTGCCTGAAGGAAGAGAAGGGAGGTTGGTGAGTAAAAGCCAAGCCAGGAAGGGTCTGCACCTGGGCAGCTGCCCCACAGCCTGAGCACTGAACTAGGCTGGCTGACCACTACTTCCTCACACCACAAGGTGGCGGCAAACCCACAGCCCAGGCAAATAGGAGGGAGGCCCTGAAATTTCCTTATCACTCAGATGGTAGGGTTGGCAAGGACCTTTGGACATCATTCACTTTACCTCGAGAGGGTGCAAAGCCTAGCTCAAGGTCAGAGCTAGCCGTTTCCTGTCATCCGATGATACCCTACCTTACACGGGGACAATGGCCACATCAGTACATAATCTGTATGCCACCCACAGTGCAGGAGCTCTAGCCAATTTTATTTAAAAACAGAAACTCTCAGTAATGAGCAAATGCCAAAGAATGGACAATTTTGCTTTGGGCCCTAGACTAGAAATGAAGAGGGACTGAACTGCTCAGCCCTACAACTTCAAGGACCCTTTTACTTCCTGGGCTCAGCCTAGGACTTCAGGGAATGAGAGAGTCAGAAAACATTCCCAATGAGGGAGAGGAGCAGTCAGCTGGGCCTCTTGCCTCTCCAAGATCTGCATGTTCCCCTTTCTATTCCCCAAATTTCAGGGTCCCAGAGAAGCCAATGCTCAAGCAGCCCCAAACCCCACTAGGCTCTAGCCCCTGCTCCAACCACGTACCAACATTCATGGCCAAGTTCACCCGGAGGTCCACGTCCTCAGCCCAGGCCTCCTGGACGGGGTCCTTACACAGCACAGGGAAGATGCCACGGTACAGGTGAGCCTGACGAGCTGTCTGGGGATTCCGTGTCACAGCAATGATGGGGGCACGTGGGCGGTATCTGGCCACCTGGTGAGCAGACCTGAGATGGGAAGGGGGACAGACAGACAGAAGAGACCATTACACGGGGCTCCAGGAGGCATCTCAGGGTGTTGAAACAGCTCATCCTCTCATCCAGCTCACTGTGACAACCTGAGGGCTCTGGCCACTTCAATATCTGCTCCCTAGGACCCCTCCCGAGGCTTGCGCAGCCCCTCATCCTATATCCTCTACAGCATGCTAAACTACCATTTGGCCTCTACCCCTATTCCACAGGCCAGGGGCCCAGGATCATCTTGACCCGGGCAAGGTCAGCCTCACCCACTTACCCCACAGCCCAGGTTGGCAGAACCCCTCCTACACCCTGAACTCACACAGAGAGGCAGCACTGGCCCAATGTCACAGCACTCATTCTTCTCGCTACCAGTGACAACTACAAGCCAAGCAGCATGTGCCTAGCACCTGACTCCTGACATCTGCAAAGAGCAGGAGCAGAGCTGACCCCTCCCCCTAAGGAATCAGTATCAGGCTTCTCTACTTATGTGCCTTCTGCCTGCCCCACATGGCCCTTAGCTCCTGAAACAGCCCTAGCAACTAGGTTTTAAGGGCCCTGAGTCGAATCTGAGTAAGTGAAGCTTAGAAATCTAGGTGCTACTCAGCAGGCAAGAACAGGAAATGGTGCAGGAGCAGCTCTGCCTGCCAAACCTCCTCTGGAAGGCAGGGGACCCTTCTGAAGCGCCTCTGCCAGGCGCTTTCTTGAACACTGACACTGTACACTTGTAGCTACAGATGTGTCTCGAGCTGGTGAGGGCCACCTGAAGGGAAGTTATGAGGACACTCAAGAGGTGTCAGGGAAACTTAAGCCACATCACAGCAGAGAAGTCCCTGCACGTCACATTTGGCCTCTATGCAAGGCCTTCAGAGGGAAGCAACTGCTGAGGCCAGGACCAGCTAAGTGAAACCCCAGAAGACTAGAGCTTAAAATAGCCAAACAGCAAGAACTAGACCTTTTAAGAAAGGTCAACCCTACTGGTTGGAGCTGTTCAGCCAAGACTGAGAGGCTGGAGCCCTCTGGTGAGATAATCTGCACAGCGCTCGTGTCCTGGTTCTCTGGGCTGCCCACGCCTGTCTGCTGCTCCTCAGTGTGTGAGCACTGCCTGTTTGCTCCTCTCTCTTCCGGGAAACGCTCGCTGCCCTGTGGGCAGTGACAAGGAGCATACTCCCTGACCAGGAGAGGGAACGACATTAACTCAATGTCCTGGGCAAGGAAGGGATCCCAAGCTGGAGGCCCAGCATAGGCCACACAGTCCTCAGCCTGGCTGCCTGACCCTACAGAATGTCAGCCAAGATAGCACAGCAACCTCTCCTGAGCTGGAACCCAACTTGTCTTGAGAGCTCAAAAACAGGCGGGACTAGTGTGCCAAATGGACGCACAGTAAGCAGCATTTAAATTCATCTTCCCAACTGAATTTTTAAAAAGAACATAGTGACTGGAATAAGCAGAAGTGGTTATCTTTTACTATTTTAGAGGACTAGATTTTCAATATCGAATAACCATGTGTAGTCAGCCTGTGCACTATTATCTAATAAACCTCCAGTGTAAACTTGCTTTTGATCCAAATGTTCTGACACTCCATATGAGTGCTGCCTGGAGTGCACTGGGCCCAGGCAAGGGGCTCTGCTCACTCCTGCAGATCCAGGTGGCAGGCAGAAGGGTCTTACCTTGGCTCAGCGCCACCCGAGCACTGTTCAATGCACTGTTCCCAGGGCCCCCAAGGAGAGGTGCCACTGAGCAGGGCATCCCAGGGAGCTGCTGCCACCTCCTACCTGCCAGACTTGGTGAGGACGATTATGGCCCCACTGCAGCACTTGAAGGAGGCCTCCACGGCACCCACGGCGGTGGCTTCTGTGGGGTCGCTGGTAATGGGCGCCAGGCGGCGGAGTTCCTCAAATAATTGCAAGTGGTAGATGGCGGCCTCTGCCTCACGGGCAATCTAGGGGAGCAACATTCGTCCAGAGGGACGAGAGGGGGACAGAGCTTTGTCAGAGCTTTGTCACAAAAGGAGCGGGAAGGGAAGAGTCACCCGGACAGCTGGTGAGGAACATGTTCCTGGGGACAAAGGCCAAGAGGAGCCCAATCACTGGAGATTCTGAGCTGAGCCAAGATCAAGACTCTACAGGAAGCAGTCCTTCACCAGGTGCCTGTGACATCTGCTATGCCTACTGAGCCACAGGACCCTTTGGTCCTGCCCTGCCATGACCTCCCTGGCTGTGTTCCTGCAGACGAGAAGAGGCTCTGTGCCAGGTTGGGCCTGGCTGTCTTCTCCTAGAGCAGCTGGAGCAAGAGGCTGGTTATCCTAAGTGTTACCTGCCCTTAGGGCCCTACCTGCCAGACTCCGTCAGAACTATCAAAGCTGCCGCTAAACACTTATAAGAAGCCTCCACGCTGCCCATGCCCATGGCTTCCATGAGGTCTGTGGAGTGACTTGAGGCTCGCACAAGTTCTTCAAACAGCTTGCGGTGGAACATGGCTGCCTCAGCCTCACGAGCTATCTGTAAGGTTTAGGGAAGAGGGGGCAAGGAAGAGGGAAGGAGGAGGGAAAAAAACGAGACACAACACATGGGAAGACAGAATGGGGAATTAATCAGAGAGGAAAGTAACCTTAAGTTAATTGGCTAAATCTGTCCTTCGGGCAGATGCAGAGGTAGGGTGATGAAAGTCCAACTGCTTCAGGGGGTGCTGCCACTTCCCCTCCAATACAGGGGAAACTGGCTCTTCCATTCTGGAAGGGTTTTTTGATTGGGGTGGAGGGAGACAATCTGGCAGTAGGCTCTAGCACCCTGGCATGGAAACATGCCCAGGCTGGGCCCATGCCACTCCCTGGCAGAGGACTTGACCACGCTGCCTCAAGATACAGCTTACAGGAAGAAACAGGCCCTCCCTCCTCACATGGCTGTCTGGTTAGGCAAAGACTCCTGCCCAGCCTCCATGCGTGCATGGAGTGAGCACTCACTTGGCCTCAGGAACGGGGATGCACTGAGCCTTTCCAATGGCCTGCCATGGAAATGGATTGAGCAGTGCTGGAAAGCTGGGATCAAAGCCAAAGCTAAGCAGCTCAACTGAGTTCTAAGCAGGAGAATGGAAAACTTGGGCTAACTTGTGAGAGGCACACTGAACAGCCATGTGAAGAGACAGATGCCTGTGGAAGCATGCAGATATGTTTAATAAGACACTTGATTAAAATCTAATGATTAAAACAGTCATGAGAAAGCCACTGAGTTATTTATAGACCACTTGCTTAGGCAAGACCAAAAATCAGAAAGACAATGTAAGCTTTAGAGGATTACAATGCAATCACCAGCCTCTTAGTAAATGATGGGTGAGGGAGGAATCGGTAATACCCCCTCATGAATTTCATAGTAGAAGCAGATGTGTGGCAAGATTTACTAGGTTAAAGGCATTCTTTCTGTAAGAATAGAATGCATGCAGCCCAGAGGACAGGGGACATGAACAGAAACAGAGCCATACCTGGTACTGCTTAGTTATGGGTCATTAACTGCATCAGTTAGACACAGGAGAAAGCAGTGAACAGTTAAGGGGAGGAACTGCTGGCCAGTGTTAACTGGTGACACAGAAAGGAGAGGTCTAGCCACCCGGAGGGGCAGCTACAGCCTGGCCCAGACCTGTAACTTATCTTCTGAGCAGTGCCATGCAATCCAAGCCTTGCAGCTCTAAGGTATCTGTCTGTTCATAGGAAACACCAGGTATAGAGGAAAGGACATGGAATTTAGAACCCGAGCCTGAATCTTAGTCTCTGACCCCACTGACAGGCTCCAAATGGAGACCTGTTCTCATCTCCTGCTAGACAGAGCATGATGTTGCAGGAGGGAAGACTGGCTTTGGAGTCAGCAGACCTGGATTCAAACCTAGGCTTTATTGGCCATATAACCCTCATCTATAAATGGAGGTGATGAAGATTATATCCATGTACACAGAGACTTATCAGACATTTAATAATAACCGCAGTGAATATTTAATGCTAGGGCTATGAACATATCTAATCCATTTTATAGATGAGGTCTTGAGAGTTACATGACTTGCTCAGACACATTAAAGTCCCCACATTCAATGTAGTGATTTCATGGTTCAGTAAATCTAAGTCAAGATCAGCCCCTGTCCCACCTTTGAGGCCATAAAGTCACATAATTTAAGTAAGAGAATTAGAGATGGGATGTGTGGAAACACAGAAAGGCAGCCACTTTAGTGGTGACTGGTTCAAGATGCACTGTCTCCTGGGAAACCTTCCTACCACGGGGCAATTGTGAGACTGCACCAAGAGTATCTAAGAACAGCAATCACATCACACGAACGGTGTGGCGTCAGCCAGGCACAGGCTACGTTAAGTGGACCTGGGAGAGAAATTGCTATCAGTTTTTTCTTTTGTTCTAAATTTGTTTGGGTTCTTTTTTGAGGCAGGCTGTCATTTTGTCACCTAGGCTGGTACCATCTTGCCTCACTGCAACCTCAACCTCCTGGGTTCAAGTGATCCTCCTTCCCGAGCACCACCCAAGTACCTGGGACTACAGGCGTGCACCACCACGTCCAGCTAGCTAACTTTTGAATTTTTAGTAGTGACAGGGTTTTGCCATGTTGCCCAGGCTGGTCTCCTGAGCTCAAGCAATCTGTTTACCTTGGCCTCATAAAGTATTGACATTACAAGTATAAGCCACCATCCCTTGCCTCTACCAATTTCAGTATGGGGAAACCCACTAAGGATGCTGATGACAACCCAGAAAATATCCTTAGTCTAAGTATGAATTCAGTTTGCCACTGAAAGAGCATTTAATAGAAATGGCATGTCTTCTCCGGAAGCTGTTTAAGCCCAGTAACAGGATACATAGTGAAAAAGGAAAGGAAGATGCCCAGACCAGGTGAGTGGTTTTTTTTTTTAGGGGGGGAAGGGGTGGTGCTTTAAACTTGGGGGCTTGTAGGGGCTGAGGTCAAAGGGCAGTGTGTCTTTCACTGGTGAGAAAGGTAATAGAAAGGCCGAAGAAAAACCATGTCCAGATAAAGTATAAGTTCAGAGCCTGACCTAAGACTACTGGGAGAAAGTTAATTTCCAGCACTCGTTTTACCAGACCTATGTAACCCTGATCAGGGATCCCCGAGTTAGCTCTGCACTAAGTTCCAGAGCTGGAACAGACAGGGGAGAGGGAGCAGGCCTCCAGTCCTGAGCAGTGGCCAGGCAGTCGACACAACAAGCTGGAAGAGCCTGAAGAACAAGCTCTCAGAGGAGAAAGGGAAATGGCCTCCACAACTCCTCCAGACGCTCAGTCCAGGGCCACCAGGGTCAGCCACCCTCCCTCCTCTCTGTTGCCCTGCCACCAGTCACTCAACCCAGCTTTTTGGTCTGGAGTGAGAGCAGCAGTGGTACCTTAATGGCACAGCAAAGCAAATCTCCCTCACAGGCACCATGCAAGGCCAGCACAGGCAGCTCAGTGCAGGCAACCGCCTCCAGAGCAGGTCCACAGAGGGCCCCTGGGGGAGCACCTGTCTGTGGGATAGGGGGGAATTGAAAGGAAGAGGGCAGCTGGGAGCAGGAGCCCCTGGCCCTTTTCAGAATAGGGCAAAGGTACTCAGCACCTCTGACTCTGAGGAGAAGGTACAAGACCTCCTTTCACTGCAGAAGTATCCCAGGACTTAAGCCATGGAAGGATTCACAACCTTGAAGTCGGAAGTGAAATGAACTGTGTGGTGTCCGACGAAGGACGATGCCTCCAGAGCAGAAGGGAATGGAGGGGTGGAGGTGTGGGCAGGAATGCATGACAGGAAAAATAAAAAATAAAAAAGCCACTTCCACCTCCACCCCCACCCTCTTGCTGCTGTGACTTGGAGGATAATGAAAGATTGTGCATAAGAGGATGCAGAAGCCTAAAAAGCTCTGCACCAGAGCTTGCCTCCATCCCAGGTCCAGCCTGAAGCCCGGTGGATGGCGCAGGCCCTGAGAACTCACCAGGTGCTGCATGCGCACGGCCTCCAGAGGATAGTCCCCTTTGGCTGTCTCTCCAGACAGCATGATACAGTCAGCTCCATCCAGGACTGCATTGGCCACATCACTGCCCTCAGCCCGGGTGGGGCGGGGCTTCTTGATCATGCTCTCCAGCATCTGGGAGGGGACAGAGCATTAATGAGACGTGGCTTAGGCTGTCTTCAGAGACAAATGACAGCAAGTTGATCCGCTGGATAGTGAGTAGGTGAACTGAGCTTGGCTTTCTGTAGGTGCATGGGGGAGGGGGATATCTGTGTGTTACGTGGGATAGTTCCATGGGAAGAGATTAGACAGCCTCCAGAGTTTTCCCATTCAAAACTGAGTGTGCACAGGAGAAGTGGGGAGGGGTAGGCACATGCCTGAGTGGCACAGATGACAGGCTTTCCAGCTCGGTTGCACCGCCCAATCATCATCTTCTGAGCAAGGAAGACCTTTTCTGCAGGAATTTCAATGCCTAGATCACCACGAGCCACCATGATCCCATCACTGGCCTCCAGGATTTCATCAAACCTGATGGACAAAGTGAGGTAGAAAGAGGTTATATGGAACAAGGACCACAAGTATGGCGGTAGACAGGATATTTCCCTGGGATTCCCTAACTTAGATGTCCTTGTTCCAGGACAGACATCTATGATATCATCATGGGTGCACACAGATGGCAGGGCACTCCAGCTACCTTAGTCCCCCAGAGTGGGCCAACAATTCTGCCTGCTGGGCTTCAACGATATAGATACTTGACTGACAGAAGAAAGGGGAGAGGACAAGGTCTCCTCCAAATCCCATGGGCTTATTCCCAGGGTCTCTTCTCCAAATCCCACGCATCTGAGGTGTCTCTCTAGAAACTCCATTCTTCTATCTGCACTTCAAGACAGGGAACCCAAGGCCTGCTGACTGTTTCCACCACAAAGACCCATGGCCTCATCTAGCCCACTCCAACCTGCTGAAGGCAAGAGGGAATGTGGCTTTGCCTGGCCTGGGGCCAAGTTCAGCTAGCCCATGGCTTATCAGGATGGCAAAGGGGAAGGCCCCAAGAGGATATCTACAGTGGGTGCATAGGGTTGCTCCCCTACCCCCCCGTAAGCACACTCCTAATCCACAAGAGTAGGTCTAGCATCTTAGCAGTGCTGAGTTGTGTTTCAGCAGGAAGCCAAAGAGGAACAGATGTCACCCAGCTGGCCACATTCACTGGGCTCTACCTCGTTGAGCATTGGGGAGAGGGGTAAGCTAAACTGGGGTAATCTGAACCTGGAGAAGAACCACACATCTTCTTGTGGGAGTAGAATGGACCATACAAGAGTTAGCCTGATCACTGAGCCAGCAGCTGCTTTCTAAGTGAAGACCAGGCCATAAGCCTCAGCATGGACACCAGGCCCTGAACTGCGACATGGCCCCCCAGGGAGGGCCAAAAAGAGCCCCTTCTTAAGTGTCTGCTGTCACCTTTCCCCACGGTCCCCCTATTCCAGCAAACACTGGTAGTGTTTCTGATCAGGAACAGAGCATCACGACTCCTGATCTTGTGAGCAGTGACCCTGTTCTCTTAAACGCTGGTCCCCAGGCTCAGGGAACAATGTCAAGCTGACAGCATCTCAATCACCTGGTAAGCTTTTTTTTTTTTTTAACCAATGCTTTCTACTTCTGCTAAGATATTCTGATTCAGTGGGTTTGGAACAGGCTTGGGAGTCTACACTCTGATGGGTAGGGGGCCAGGGCTGGGAATCAAGACATTCACAGGATACACCATGCCCTTCAGAGAGCTGTGCTGGGACTGGAGCAGGGACAATGGGGACTTGCCTCCGAACCCCCTCATGATTCTCGATTTTGCTGATTATCTTGATGTTCTTTCCCTTCTCTCCCAGGACCTTCCTCACTTCATGGACATCAGCTGCCTTTCGGATGAATGACGCAAACACCATATCGACATCCTGCTCAACCCCAAACTTCAGGTCCTGGATGTCCTTCTCTGACACAGCAGGCAAGTCCACAGCAGCCCCAGGAAGGTTCACACCCTTCTTGCTGCCCAAGGAGCCACCATTTTCCACCTCTGTCACCA
>CAUYLG010029416.1:0-33468 GCA_963573385.1 Cacajao melanocephalus | reverse complement strand
CTGCACTCCAGCTTGGGCAACAGAGGGAGACCCGGCTAAAAAAAAAAAAAAAAAAAAAAAAAAAGCACTAATGCCTCCCTAGTGAAAGCATTCTTCTATCAGTACAAGCTGATGCTATTACAAATACAGAAAAAAAGAGATAAGGAAATTGGAAAAGAGGAGATAAAATGATTGTTTATAAATAACGACTGTATGTATTAAAACCCAAGAGAATCAACTGAAAAATTCCTACTGACAATAATCAAATTTGTTAAGTTGTCTGTATACAAAATCTATATAAAAAAGTATGATGGTATATATACCCACCATGTAGCCACAAAAATTTAAAAAATAATTCAAAAAATTTTAAAAAGTATGATGTGAAAGACACAATTACCAAAAATAATTTTGAAAGAGAATAAACTTGATAAGAAATACGCAAGAGTTTTATGAAGAAAGTTCTGACACATGACTGAGGGACATGAAAGAGGCTTTGACTAAATTGAAAGGCATTTCCTGTTCGTGGAAAGGTAGGCTGAATATCACAACATTTTACTCATTCCTAAATTAATCTCTATACTTCATGCAAGTCAGTTAAAAATAACAACAGGAGTCTTCTTCCTTCTCCTCGACTTCCTCCTCCGTCACCTTTTCTGCGAGGAGTGGGGATGGGGATTAAATAAATTGATTTGAAAATTCAAAAGAAAAGTTAAACATACCAGAATAGCCAAAATCATTCTGAAAATAAGAGTAATAAAAGGAACAAGGCATACAGATTTTATTATACTTATTTATTTTTGAGAGAGAGTTTCACTCTGTCACCCAGGTTGGAGTGCAGCAGCCTGATCTCAGCTCAGTGCAACTTCCGCCTCTCAGGTTCAAGCCATTCGCCTGCCTCAGCCTTCTGAGTAGTCGGGACTACCGTTGCACATCATGATACTTGGCTACTTTTTGTATTTTTAGTAGAGATGGGGTTTTGCCATATCGGCCAGGCTGGTCTTCAACTCTCGATCCGCTCCCCAGGCTTCCCAAAGTGTTGGGATTACAGGGCAGAGCCATCACTCCTGGCCCCAGATTATAAAACATATTATAAAGCTGAAATATTTAAAACACATTGTTACTAGGGCATGAAAAGACAGATCTTTGGTTAAAAGCTGGCAAGCCAAAGAAATAGATTCAGTTTTATATCTTTTTAAAGGGTATTTCCATATCTTTTTTATTTATTTTTTATTATACTTTTAAGTTCTGGAATACATGTGCAGAACATGCAGGTTTGTTATGTAGGTATACATGTGCCATGGTGGTTTGCTGCACCCATCAACCCATCATCTACATTAGGTATTTCTTCTAATGCTATCCCTCCCCTTGCTTCTCATACCCCGACAGGCATCTGTGTGTGATGTTCCTCTCCCTGTGTCCATGTGTTCTCATTACTGGAGTCCCACTTATGACTAAGAATGTGTAGTGTTTGGTTTTCTGTTTCTGTGTTAATTTGCTGAGAATGATGGTTTCCAGCAGTTTTATATCTTGATAGGAGTTTGGGTCATAAAGATGTAAGCCTTTGTGAAAATCCATTGAATGTACAGTTAAGATTTGTACATTTCATTGTATATAGTTTCTCTTATAAGAAAAAAATAAAAACAATATTGGACTAGAATCTAATTATATGTATACTAAAGTATTTGGAGGGAAGTATGCTGCTATCTGCAATTCATTTAGAAACAAATAAGAAAACCAGAAAACAAGATGGCTAGAAGGTTGCCATATGAAAAATTATGTAATTATATAAAATCATTTCAACATTGCTGTATGCTTAAAAATTTCGTAATAAAATGTTGGAAAATAGACTCTAATATATAGAGAAATTTAGTATACAATAAAGATAAAACTGCAAATCTATAAGTTATAACATTACCTATAGAATGAGAGATTTTGTCTCCTATTAGAACAGTTTTAGGAACCAGGATGCAGATGAGAAGGACTAGGTGTAGGAGATGGAGTTGTCCCTGGAATGACTTTTCCAGATTCTGTGGTGTCTCCTGCTGTTCTGACTCATGAGGCTAAGGGGGAACTCTGGCATCCCAGTCCCTGAGAGCACGGTGCTGGGCCACTGCTTTCCTACTAGCAGGGGCCATGTTGGCTATGAGGTGAGGACAGGTCTAGGAACTACACACACGTCCAAAGGGCTAAGAGAACAAAACAGTCCTTGCAACAAAGCGCATGTTGTGCAGGCCAAGGTCAGTTCTGTTCTTACAAACACAGTGATTCTTTGCTCCTTTGCCTTTTTTTGGTAAAATTGCTCTTTTATAGCTAACAGCTTTAGGATTTACAGCATTTATAGGAGTTCTGAGTAGTTTATAAAGTGCTATTACTTAGCTATTTGTCTTCTGTGTTTTTTTTGTTTTTTTTTTTGTTTTGTTTTTTTGCTATTTGACCCTATATTTATATTTCTCAAAGATTGCAGAATGGGTGTTGGGGAGAAGTGTCATTCTGCTACTCTGTGTACAGAGTTTCAAAAAAGGGGGTTCCTGGGAACTCACCTGAGCTCCAAACAGTAGAAACTTTGTCAGCATGTGGAGAGAATTAGCCAGGCTTCCTCAACCTTTAAGGTGGACTTGGACTCTGACAGGTAAATTTGAGGCTCCTTTTATTTGGGGAATGGGGGTGGGAAAGAGAGCATATATTTTAGTGGCAAAAGGGAAACACTAGAAATTCAAATATATGAGGACTCTCTAGTTTTGAGAGCTCTCAGGGAGAGGCACAAATTAAAGAAAACAGTTTACGGAATGTGTTCACAACTAAATTTATTTATTTAGCACATCTTTCATTGAAAATGTCATCCTTAGGCCAGGCGTGGTGGCTTACGCCTGTAATACAAGCACTTTGGGAGACCAAGCTGGGAGGATCATGAGGTTAGGAGTTCGAGACCAGCCTGACCAACCTGGTGAAACTCCGTCTGTACTAAAAATATACAAAAATTAGCCAGGCATGGTGGCACATGCCTGTAATCCCAGCTACTCAGGAGGCTGAGGCAGGAGAATTGCTTGAACCTGGGAGGCAGAGGTTGCAGTGAGCCAAGATAGCGCCACTACACTCCAGCCTGGGCGACAGAGTAAGACTCTATCTCAAAAAAAAAGAAAAGAAAAGAAAATGTCATCTTTAATGTCACTCTTTTACATCTTGAATAATTTTTACCATTTGAGTATGGAAATGCTGATGTGTAGTTTCTGAGAAAAACCTTCTCTATCCTTACATTTGCTTGCTTGACAGTATTATGGGCTTTTTGAACTCTATGCCTGCCTGAGTCCTCCTGGAGACTAGCACTGGAAAGCTTCCAGTAACGAAGGTCACCTAGCTCTGCCACTTACATCTAGTTCCCATTGGACATTATTTCCATGAGGTGTGAGATATATAATTAGCAAAGGGTCAGAAAATAAGATTTTAAAGAATGTGATTGTAAAAGAGGAGAAGTTGTTTCAGGCAAGTTTGTAAAATCCAGTGTATGTGAGTGTTTAGGAAAGAAGCTAAAGGTGAACAGTGATAAACTGGACCCCTGACCCTGATTCCAGCTGCCTTAAATACTCTCTTTAAATTCACATTGAAAGCTTAAGGCTTCATGTGTATTTACTTAGCAACAGGTTCTATGCTCAGTGCCTTACAAATCTTGTCTCTTAATTATCACAAAAACCTTATAAAGTAGGTCTTTTCCATTTTATAGATAGAGAAACTGAGGCAAAAATAGTTAAGTCATGTTAGAGTATAATTTTCAAAAGGATAAAATCATGACTGTCAGGTAAATATAAAAAGGACATATGTCAAATATTTTATTGAACTGATTAATTAATGAGAGAACAGGTAAGGTGTCATAATCAGTTCAAAGAGCATTTAAGAAGTGATGGCAGTTATTGGCAACTTAAAGAAATGTTAAGATAAAACTGCTGAGCTAGATGTAAAACTGGTTACTGTCCAACAAGCCATCAATATTTTAGGTTGTCTGTTCCACTGGTTGGAAATTTTTTGCATTTCTACTGGACAAAACCCTGAAAATTAATCAGTAAATTCCCTAAGTATGAGACCTTTAATCAATAGTAAAAATGAGATAAACTAATTACAGGTCTAGACAATCCTAAGAGACGTTTGCCCCCATATGATACTGAAAAGATCTGTTCCACCTTTTTTCCCAGTTTGGAGAATTTTTTTTGACAGTAACCTGGTCCCACAAATATTAGCTAGTGGAGCAGTGGTTTGAACTTCAGTCTCTGTAACTCCACAGACCTTGTACCCTTTGTTATAACTCAGCAATGAGTTAGTTTGTATTTTTAAGAATGTTGGAATCTATCAGGTCTTTGCAAATAATTCCTTTTCACAGCGAAGACTTCTCTGAAGCACAGGGTTTCTCTGGAGGATGAAACCATCCAACTCAGTCAATAAACATTTATCTGAAGTAGTAACCCTTTTTGTTTCTGCTTTAGAGGAGCTTGCTGACACCAGACTCCAAGAACATGAGCACTATGATAAGAATGACACTAAGACAACATTCTATATTATGTCTGTCTTTTTCAATATTAAAACATTAAGGAAATAGAAAAAGTTAGGTTGAAAGCATAGTTTATTAGCTGCTTTGCAAATCGCTTTAAGATTAGGTCATATCTTTTAGAATAAGAAATAGATAAATAAATGCTCACTTTTGGGCATACCCCAGCCAACCTTTTTCAACTTTTATGCTTTAAAGTAGGGTAATAATAGGGGTCTTCAAACTGGGTTCCAGAAAAAGGGGTTTCGTATACAATGCCTGAACACCTCATGTCATGTATCATAACCTCCAACACACCATGCTGTGTGTTATATTCAATTCCTGAACATATCATATCACCATGATGGAGTCATGGATACCAAGAAAGCAGCATGGTGGGGGAGGTTGTCTTCAGACAAACCCTGAGGTTAGAAAAATCAACTCACCTTCCTATGCATTAGTTTGTTCCTTCCTATGTATGTGGTTGGACTAGATGAGAGGTTTCTAAACTTTTTAGAACCACAACTCCAAAATATGAGGCCATATCATACATGGCTCAGTGTGTTCAGGGGTTACATATCATACATGACATGTTATGTTCAGGGGTTACATGTGGCAGAGAGAGGCTGTGGTTAAAGGAATCGAGGGAGAAAGGGATGTGGATGGCCCAGACTTCTTACCACCCTACTCTCTCCTTCCCTTATAGAAGGAATCAGGATTGGCTACAAAATTTGCAGGGCTGAGTGGAAAATAAAAATTTGGGGCTCTTTGTTAAAAAAAAACAACAACAGCAAAAAATATATTAAATATACTAAAATATGGCAGGGCATGGTGGCTCATGCCTGTAATCTCAGCACTTTGAGAGACCAAGGTAGGCGGATCATGAGGTCAGGAGATCAAGACCATCCTGGCCAACATGGTGAAACCTAATCTCTACTAAAAATACAAAAAATTAGCTGAGTGTGGTGGTGTGTGCCTGTAGTCCCAGCTACTTGGGAGGCTGAGGCAGGAGAATTGGTTGTACCTGGGAAGTGGAGGCTGCAGTGAGACGAAATCGTGTCACAGCACTCTAGCCTGGTGACAGAATAAGACTCTGTCTCAAAAAAAACCAACAAAAAATTAAAATATAAAACTTTTTCCTTTAAAAACATTCAGTGAGTTTCAAAATGCAATAGGTATAGCCAACATAAATGAGTAACATAAATGTACACATTGGAAAAATAATATTTTTGGTGTCTTAATGCTATGTAGTACAATATATAATTCTTTTTTTTTTTTTTTCTTTTTTGAGACAGAGTCTCACTCTGTCGCCAGATGCCAGGCTGGAGTGCAGTGGCATGATCTTGGCTCACTGCAACCTCCGCCTCCTGGGTTCAAGCAATTCTCCTGCTTCAGCCTCCTGAGTAGCTGGGACTACAGACACATGCCACCATGCCCAGATAGTTTTTATATTTTAGTGGAGACAGGGTTTCACTATGTTGGCCAGGATGGTCTCGATCTCTTGACCTCATGATCCACCTGCCTTGGCCTGCCAAAGTGCTGGGATTACAGGCATGAGCCACCACACCCAGCCATAATTCTTAATAATATGATATCATGATTGTCATAAGATTTCTGGCTCACATTTTTGCAAATTCACAGAGGTGATTATGTAAATTTAAATTTTTAGTGACATTATTTCCTTTCTCTTCTTTCCTTTTTATTTTTGTTTGAGACAGAGTCTCACCCTACTGCCCAGGCTGGAGTGCAGCAGTGTGATCTCGGCTCATTGCAACCTCTGCCTCCCAGGTTCAAGTGATTCTCCTGCCACAGCCTCCTGAGTAGCTGGGATTATAGGCAAGCGCCACCATGCCCAGCTAATTTTTTGTATCTTTAGTAGAGATGAGGTTTTACCATGTTGGCCAGAAAAAATCTCAAACTCCTGACCTCATGATCCTCCTGCCTTGGCCTCCCAAAGTGCTGGGATTACAGGCATTAGCCACTACACCCAGCTTCCTTTTTTTTTTTTTTTTCCTTCAACTTTTATTTTAAGTTCAGGGATACGCATGCAGGATGTGCAGGTTTGTAACATGCTGGTTTGCTGCACAGATCATCCTGTTGCCTAGGTATTAAGCCCAGCATCTATTTTTCCTGATGCTCTCCCTCCTTTCACCATCCCTCTCCGATTTTCAGTCAATATAATTGAACACAGCATTAATTTCTCTTGGCAATTTCAATATCACAAATCATTTTTGACAATTTTAATTTAAGAAGATCTTTCTGCTAATGCAATGATTACTGGAGCTGTTAAGAATATTTTATAGGTTGCAACAAATTAGGATAAATTTCCGATAAATTATGTCAAAATATAATTTTCAGTACATCTAGAGCTGATGACTCTTGTTTTTTCTAGAAAAAGATGTAACTCTTTGTACAAATTTTGTGTAAGTCTGAATTTAATTTTAAATGTAAGTTTATACAATGACATTTCATTATTTCCTCTGATGTTTTCCATAACTTGTGGAGGGTGTACAAGAAACTTTCTAATTTGTGTATATTTCAAAATATCTGTTTTGCATTCTATTGCTATATCTTCAGTTACAAAAAAAATTAATTTAAAAATTGTTTACCTCATTTATACTTGGTTTATCCAATGCTTAATATGATAATAGTGTTATTTTCCATCAAACATGATAATTTTAGAATTTAACTTCTATTTTTAAGCTTGCGGATGTTTGTCTTGTAAGATTGAGCAGCTTTTTAAACTGAGGATTCTATAATATACTGTTGAAATTTACTACGTAAGCACCAGCAGTTCCTGTCCTGGCATTTCTGCTGCTGCTGCTGCTATCGCTGCTATCGCTACCATCATTCTGTACCTAGGTCCCAGCCTGGCTTCACTCCCTTGCTTCCCCTCACCTCTGGACTGTCCCAGCCGCTGGCATATATGTAGAGCCAACAGCTTTGTGCATGCTGTTTGCTGAGCCTGAAGCCTGAGCTACACATGTGCAGGCCACTGCTGGACCCCTGCAACATACATACATACCAGTATATTGCCTCTATTATTTGCGTGTTCCCATATCCTATTGAACTTAACTTACAAAACACAATATATTATTTTATTTTTAAATTTTACTTTAAGTTCTGGGATACATGTACAGAACTTGCAGGTTTGTTACATAGGTATACATGTGCCATGGTGGTTTGCTGCACCTATCAACTCGTCATCTAGGTTTTAAGCCCTTTATGCTTTAAGTATTTGTCCTAATGTTCTCCCTCCCCTTTCCCCCCACCACCTGACAGACCCTGGAGTGTCTTGTTCCCCTCCGTCTGTCCATAACAAAACACAACATGTTTTGACAATTGGATGAGGATAAACTTATAAGACTAAGAATGCACAGTTAAAAATAGAAAGGGTCAGAAGATTCTGATGCTACAGAAGCCAAGAGAAGGGATAATTTCAAGAAGGAGAAAGTAACCAATGGAATCAAGCAATGCTAAGAGGTCAAGTAATATCAGGACTAAGAAATGTTTGTTGGCTTAATAACACAGAAGTCACAGGATCTTAGGTCTTAGTGATCTTAGAAATGTCTTAGTGATTTAGAAATGAGTTGTTTCAGGGAGAAATGCAGGCTGCAATCAATCAAAAGCAGCTTGAAGAATGAGCAGGGAGTTGAAAAATGGACTCCTACAATCCCCTTTATGTCCTGGCCTAATGATCAGTAGATATGGTTCCTCTTAGATGACCCTCAAAATGATCTTGGAAGCATGCACAGGGGGATATCTGGTTCTTTGTAGATACTGCTTCTCCTTCCTCTTTACCCCTGTTTATCATGGCTTAATGATAACAACTACCATGCATTGGGAACCTACTCTGTGTTAGACTGGTGCTGAGAATTTTGTATATGTTTATCTCTAATACTGCATGGTACACTTATCATTTTCCAAATGAAGAAATAGACTCAGAGAGCCCATGTGACTGTTTAAGTTCACACAGCTATTACCAGAGATTCAAACTTGATCCCAAATCCCTGTTCCTGACACTACCATAGTGCTGCCTTTTGTTTCGAGCCACACTTTCTTCTCTGTGAAATGCAAAGGGGACTCTTCGGGGAGGGAGATCAGGTAGTCTGTGACTTTTTTTTTTTCTGAGACAGGGTTTCACTCCGTTGTACAGGCTGGTCCACCCCTTGGTTGCAAGTAATCCTGCCATCCTGCCATTTTAGCCTCCCAGTGGCTGGGACTATAGGTGCACATACCACCATACCCAATTAATTTTTTAAGTTTTTGCAGAGATGAGGTTTTGCCATGTTGCCCAGGCTGGTCTTAAACTCCTGAGCTCAAGCCATCCACCCTCCTCAGCCTCTAAAAATGCAGGGATTACAGATGTAAGACACTGTGTCTGGCCGTAGTCCATGATATTTTGTTGTCTCTTATTCGTTAATCCCAATACATTTTACATTTGGATATCTCAGATCAAATAAACTTGTTTGATATGGTTTGGCTCTGTGTCCCCATCCAAATCTCATGTTGAATTCTAATCCTCAGTGTTGGAGGAGGGGCTCGGTGAGAGGTGACTGGATCATGGGGCTGGACTTCCTTCTTGCTATTCTTGTGAGTTATTTAAAAGTGTGTGGCTCTTCTTCCTTCATTTCTCTCTCCTGCTACACCATGTGAAGATGTGCCTGCTTTCCCTTCACTTTCCATCATGATTGTAAGTTTCCCAAGGCTTCCTTAGCCGTAATTCCTGTACAGCTTGCAGAACTGTGAGTTGATTAAACCTCTTTTGTTCATAAATTACCCAGTCTCAGGTAGTTTTTTTATACAAGGCAAGAATGAACTAATACATTTCTCAATACATTCTATTGCAATTTGCTGAATTTTATGGGACTTTGAACATAAATTGCTTCATACAACTCAGTCAACAAAAGTTGATGATATGGAAAAGTTTCATTTAGCCTATCAAAACTACATTAATCAGATAGATCCATCATAAACACACATCTTGCTCTGGCTCATCCCTCATTCCCCTTCTTGATGAAAATGTTATTTACTTTTTATATAATTGTGAATTTGCCAAATTTTCTTCTGAATAATGTGTATTCTGTTACTGTTTATTATCATATGCAATAAATGTATATTAGTTTCTGTTGGTTTACAGTGTTGTTCAAGTTCCCTATTGCTGATATTCTGTCTAGTTTTTCCTGTCCATTATTGTAGGCAGGATACTATTTCAGCTGTTATTGTTGAATTGCCTATTTCCTTCAATTTTGTCAGTCTTTCTTCATGTATTTTGGGGTTCTGTTTTTAGGTACATATATGTTCATAATTGATTCTTTTATCATTAGAAAATATATTTACTTGTTTCTAGTAATTTTTTTCTTAAAATCTATTCCATTTAATATTAGTACAGTTGTTCCAGATCTCTTTTGATTATACTTTGCAAGATATGTATTTTTACATCTTTTTGCACTCAACGTATTTGTGTCTTTGAATCTAAACTGTCTCTTACAGATAGCTTATAATCGGATCACTTTTAAAAATCCATTCTGCCATTCTTATCTTGTATTTGGAGTGGTTAATCCATTTAAATGTAATTACATATAAAGAAGGATTTACAATTACTATTTGTTTTATGTATGTCATCTTTTTGTTTCTTTGTTCCTTCATTACTGTCTTGTTTTGTGTTAATTGATATTTTCTAGTGTATCATTTTAATTATTTTGTAATTTGCTATCTTTTCTTGGAGTTATTTTCTTAGCAATTGCACTAGAGATTACAATGAATGTTTTAATTTATACCCATCTGATTTGGATTAATACCAACTTAGTTTCAGTAGTTCACAACATCTTCGCTTCTGTAGAACTCCATTCCCTTTTTTGTGTTGTCATTTTAATTTAAATTACATTATTATATATTGCATGCCACAAATACAGATTTATAATTATTGCAGTTGTCTTTTAAATTAGTTAGAAGAAAAAAAAGAGTTACAAACAAAAAAAATACATTTATCCTATTTTTCTATATAGTTACCTATAGAGATGTTCTTTGTTTTTTTATGTGGATTTGAGTTACTGTCTGGTGACCTCTTACTTAATTCTGAAAAGATTCCTTTTCGTATTTCTTGCAGGGCAGCTTTGCTGGCAACAAATTATCTCAGTTTTTGTTTATCTGGGAATGTCATAATTTTTAATTTACTTTTTGAAGATTGTCTTGCTTGTTACAGAAATTTTGGTTGACAATGTTTTTCTTTTAATGTCATAACACTGACTTCTAAGCTTCACGGCTTTTATTGAGAAATCAGCTGTTAATGTTACTGAGTATCCCTTGCATATAATGAGTCAGTTCTCTTTTGATGCTTTCAAAATTTTCTCTTTGTGTTTCTTTTCTTTTCTTTTCTTCCTCCCTCCCTCCCTTCCTTCCTTCCTTCTTTTTTTTTTTTTTGACAGAGTCTCACTCTGTCACCCAGGCTGAAGTGCAGTGGCATAATCTTGGCTCACTGCAATGTCCATCTCCCAGGTTCAAGTGATTCTTGTGCCTCAACCTCCTGAGTAGCTGGGATTACAGATGTGTGCCATACCACACCTGGCTAATTTTTGTATTTTTAGTAGACATGGAGTTTCACCATGTTGGCAAGGCTGGTCTTGACCCCTGACCTCAAGTGATGCACCTGCTTCAGGCTCCCAAAGTGCTAGGATTACAGGCATGAGCCACTGCACCTGGCCTGTCTTTGGTTCTTGACAGAGATTTTGTGTTTAAGTATTGGTCTCTTTGGGTTTATTCTACCTAGAATTAATTGAGTTTCTTGAATATGTACGTTAACACTTTTCACAAATTTGGGAAGCTTTTGGCCATGATTTATTCAAATGTTTTTTTCTGCTCTTACTCTTTTTCTTCTTTTAGGGCTCTCATATGCTCTAAGCATATGTTGATATGCTTGATGGTGTCTCACAGATCTCTATGGTTCTGTTTATCATTATTTTTTCTTTTGGTTTCTTGTACTGGATAATCTCAATCAAACTGTCTTCAGATTAACTGATTCTTTCATCTGCCTGCTCAAATCTGCTATTGAGCTTCATTTTCATTTCATTTTTCTTTCTACTGGGATTCTTTTTGCTGACATGGCATTCTTTTGCCTTTTTAAAAGTTATTTGAAAATAGTTAAAATACCTGATGTAAAGTCTTCATTAGTTAGTCTAATTTATAGACTTTCACAGAATCAGTTACTTTTGATAGACTTTTTTACCTCTGTGTATGGGCCATACTTTTCTGTTCCTTTGCATATCTCATAACTTTTTTGTTGAAAGTTGGTCATTTTAAATAATGTCAACTCTTAAAATCAGTTTCTTCCTCCTTCCAAGAATTTGTTGTCATTGCTCTTTGTTGTTGTCATTATTGCTCATTTGCTTAGGGACTTTCTGAACTGATTTTGTACAATTTGTATTCTTAGTTGTATATGACCACTAAAGTTTTCACTCAATTAGTTTTGTTATCAACTAATGATTGGACAAAGATTTCTTTAAATGCCTGTAACTAATATGTCTCCCAGACTTTGATGATGGGCTGTTTGTATGTGTTGAGCTATGCCTTTAACACTCAGCCAGGTTGTTGACAACTGCCTTACTCTTTGCTTTCCATTTTGAGCCTCAAGGTTAGCCAGAGGTGAAAGCTTAGGGCCTTTTCAGGTCATTCCTAAGCATACTCACAGCCATGAAGTCATGCCCATAGCTGAACATATGCATGTAGTCTTCTAGATTCTCAAAGATATGTGAAACTTTCCAAACCCCTATTGACATCTCATTCCCTAGATTCTCCTTTTAAGCTTTTTAATTAGCCTACTGTTCACTCTGTTATCTAGGCAACTGTGATGTTAAACAATTGCCTCTAATTGTTTTCAACAAATGCCCTAGGAGTGGGTACTTTTTCTGAGTCTGATTAAGTAAAGATAGCCTTGCAGGTGAGATATTTGAGAGAACCACCAGACAGGTCAAATAATTAATGTTTTCTAAAACTGAGACTTTGAAAGAGTTCTGTTCCTCTCTGTCTCCTCTGGTGGCTACTAGGCTGCTAGTTTTCACGGAGATTATTGGATATTGATTTTCAAGGCTACTTCAAAGCTGGAGAGAGGAGGTCAGAATAGGCTAAATTCAAACATCACAAAACTTGCTGTTCCTACTGAGATTGCGGCTCACCCAGTTGCTGTAAGTCTTTTGTTAATTTCCAGAATTCTGAAAAATTGATTAAAAAAATTTAGACAGCTTTCTTGGTGCTCTTATGTAGGAGAGATATTTTGGAGGCCCCCATTCCTCTATTTTTGCAGATGTCACTCTCTTTTATTTGTTTATATTCTTATTTATAGATTATTCTAATGTTACCAATAATTAAATACACTGTATTGTGTATACACGCACATATTATAAGACTAGAATATAGTTAAGACCATTTTATTGCTTATTACTCTTTTAGGTATTGCCATAGGTAAACCTTTGTTTAGAGTGCAAACTAAGCTACCTTATACAGCATTTATTATTACATCCACCCACCCAGTCAGCCAGCCATGAAGTAAAGATCCATTGACCATCTACCGTGGTCAGGTCTATATACTATAATTCCAGACACTGGTAGTTAAAAATATTTGAAAAGTGAAGAATTCTTAAATATTAAAGAAGGAACCAAATATTCAAGTTTTTTAGCTCACATATCTCAGAAGAATCTAATGTCACCTTGAGAATAAGGGATTTGAGAGCAAAATGTTTAAGAGAGTATGTAAAGTAGAAGTAGAAAATGTTTCTAATTAGTATGTCCTAAGAGAAAGGTTAGAAAATGGTCAAATATAGGCCCCTGGGTTTATGAGCTCAAAGTGAAATCAGTCTATTAATGAATAAAACTTCCTTTTCTGATTAACTATTATAAAACATTTATTTAAAATAATTTACTGATGGTATAACCAAGGAAACGAGATTCTAGATTGAATTCTTTTTTGAAGTCTGAGATATTCACATTCGTTGAATTAGTTTTTTCCCTTCTTTCTATAGAAAAGTAAAGAAAATAAATGATGAATTATAATCTAATCCCTCCTCAAATCCAAATTGACAGCAATAATGTTAATAATAGTCGATTTCATGTCAAGAAGAAAGCTTAGTATAATTGAAATGGAAATGAATGTTTAAAATGTAAAACCCTTTTCATATGTTTTAGGCAAATTATTTTATTTTGGTATGTATTTTGTGCTCTTTGTGGGTACCACACTGTTTTGAATGTCATTTTTTTCGTTAAGATAATTAGTATTCATTTGAACTCATTAAATTAAAATTTTTTATATTTAAATGAGATCAATGAACATTTTTATTTCTTCTCTCCCTTTTGCCCTCAATTAACCTTTGTTTAATGTATTGTTATTTAATATTGAAAAAAATACTCAACTTTAGCAGGCAAGCAAGGGATTTCATTGCATAAACAATTCATAGTTTTTTTTCTTACCTGATATAGCCAGACATTTTTTTTCAATATTATATAATACATTGAGAGAGAGACTGAGGAGAGAGATGACAACTTGGCATAAATGATATAAATATGCCAGATTTTTGGCTGCACATTCCAATCTACAGGTACATTATTTGAGGTAGGATGTCAAATGTTCTTCTTGTCTGTGAGAGTAGGAGGGTTCTGAATTCAAAGAACAGCAAGGAGTTCAGGGTCACTGAAGTTATCACTTGCAAATCGAAGAGTAGAGAAATAAGGCTTTCTAGGTGTCTAAACAAGGAGTTCAGATTTTTATTGTCTAGGAGATGAAGAATCATCACTGGATTTTGAGAAGTGATGGAACATGGTCATATGCAGGGAAATATCACTCTTAAAACTCTGTGGAGAGAAATTTGATCAGGCAAGACCTACCTTTAGAGGTCTTAATCTTATGTCAGAATTTTTGGGAGATGGTCACAGGGTTACTCTGTAAAACTTTTCCATCCAGATTCACAAGTTGAAGTTATTCCAATGAGAATATAGAGAATAGTCTAGGTCAGTTACATAAACCAGTTTGGACTTTGAAAAATGAAATGTCCTATTTTTATACATTGCTAATAAAAACAAGCTTATGACTGCGTTCTAAAAATTCTAGGCAATGCCACCACTTCTGTATTGTTTTAGTTTCTAGTACATTTATATTAACATTTTTTGTTTTTAGAATAGTTCAAAGAAAGGGGCACTATTCCATTTTACATTTCCATCTGTAATGTAATAAAGAACTGCCTACATTTCATACAGACTTTATGCAAGTCCCATGGGTAGGTATTATTATCCTCATTTTAAAATTAAAGAAGCTGATTCCTAGGTTAAGCAACTTGGCTTTCATTACAGAAAGAGCTGGAACTTGAACCCAAGTCTCTCCAACATCAAAATCATTTCTTTCTAATGTATCACCCTTCTCCTGAATAGCACTTGATTAGGTGGAAGGTTGTTTTTCCTCTGTACGCCCCCTTTACAGAACATTTTCTTCATATTATCTGAAGGCACTGTGCAAATTAAAAACCTGTGAATCTCTGCATTAGGATAATTCAGCTTACCTAATTGTTTGGGTCACGTAGCCGCTTGTTTTCTCCATAATAACAGGATAAGGAAGAGCCAGAGGTGTTCTGCTTTCCAATGACTTACATCACTCTGCAGACAATTGGCAGCCAGGAGACAGGCAGCTGCCACACTCTTCAGATTTCTCTCTATTTAAAGTTCAAAGAGACGCTGGATAACAAAAACAAAGAGGTAAGTGAGGCCTGACCAAGCCACTCACCAACAGGAATAATGGCTGAAAAAGGTAAGATTTAAGGCATTGGATTCTTCTGGCAAAAAAGGCTTCTTGACTTTGGTTTATGTTTCTTGGTGTTTCCCAGTCATTCTAAAAAATGTGGTATCTACTCTAACGACCATTAACCACATATAATACTGCATATATATTATATGCAAAAATGCATTAAATATACAATTTATGGATCAGACCTATATGTTATGAATAATTTAAAAATGATCAACAAAGCAAAAGAGCTTAATTTTGTTTACGCTTATTTTGAAAGGTGAGTCAGAAGTCAGTTCTGATTTCAATTCTGAACCAGAATTGAAGACAGTTAAGTTCTGTGTCAGATCTGCTAGCCAATGGCTATGTGAGTTTGAAGAAGTCTCTCTACCTCTCTGAGTCTGTTTTCTGACAGTAAAATAAGAATATTGGGCTGAGTCATCTGTTCCACATCTAACATTTTTGTTCCACATCTAACTTTTTATGTTTTTTAAACATTTTTTTGTATTTATGTTGTATAATTATATAAAATAATTGATTCTAATTTGTCAAAATAGGTTGAATATATATTGTATCTAATAAATAGTTTTAAAATATTTACAGGAATTTTTGCTTTTACTCTTGACAGTGACCTTGTGAAATATGCATATCATCATCATCCCCATTTTATAGATAAGAAAACTGAGACATAGCAGTTTTGTAACTTATCCATGATCACTAAAGAGTGGTGCCACCAGGTGTTTAACCTGGACAGTCTTTTCCGGAGCACAGTGTCCTCAAGAACACTTCCAGCTGTAACTACTTTGATGTGCTCAGAACTGGACAAGAGAGAAGCATTTTGCAATTGGACTTCTTGTTTAAAGAGATGTTTTGTTCTTATTTCTACAAGTAATATAAGTGATATATGCAAAGTATGTTGTGCTCTTATGTTGTCCTATTTTCAAACAATTCTACAGGTGTTAGTAAAGTTGAAAACATTAGTTAAGAAAACACTAATGGAATATATACTTGGAGTGTTAAAATTCCCAGTCAGTGCTACTGGTACTGTTTTACAAGGAAAGTAAATAATGAGATATTTACTTTTAGGGCTTTGTGATATGTAAATTTTATTAAAATAGGCTTATGTTAAATTTTATTAAATATGCATTCATAAAATATAAATTCACAATTAAAGGGTTAATATTCATTTTCAAGTTCTTTGAAATTGAGAATAACACAAGGCTGCATACGTGGACTTTCAAAAAAATTACTGCTATGTACTTCCATTGTAGTGGTACCTTAATTCATAAAAAGGTTTTTGTCCAAATGAGGGTAAAGGGCATCTCATGTTGTTTGCTTTATCCTTAAGCAATACCACATGTCAAGTAAAGAGAAGGGTTTTCCATTTAGTGCTTAATGCCTTATACAAGGTCACAGCGAGATGGAGAAGCAAGAAGAACATGTTGAATTTTGTCAGTTAAGAGAGACTCTAGCATTTTTGGAAAAATAGATTTAAAGTATTAAAATTCATTTCCACTTCAGAAAGTTTGCTTTTATAAGAGTGTCTTCTAATTTTAAAAGTGTCTCATCTTCTGATGATTTTATTTTAATAGCATTTTTAAAAATTTCACATTTTAAAGTGATGGAAATTGTAATAGGAGTACAATTGCTAAGAATATACATTCTCTTTGTTAACTAATGGCATAGGATCTAATTGTGCTTTGTAATTAAGAACGTATCTGAGGGCTGGGCGCAGTGGCTCACGCCTGTAATCCCAGCACTTTGGGAGGCCGAGGTGGGTGGATCACGAGGTTAAGAGATAGAGACCATCCTAGTCAACATGGTGAAACCCCGTCTCTACTAAAAAACACAAAAATTAGCTGGGCGTGGTGGCGTGCACCTGTAGTCCCAGCTACTCAGGAGGCTGAGGCAGGAGAATTGCTTGAATCCGGGAGGTGGAGGTTGCAGTGAGCCGAGATCATGCCACTGCACTCCAACCTGGCACCTGGCGACAGAATGGGACTCTGTCTCAAAAAAAAAAAAAAAAAGAAAAAGAATGTATCTGAGTCCTTAACACAAGGACATTAATTCTATGGAATGCTTTTCTGTGCTCTTTCTAAATCTTTTTGTGTGATGTATGTGTGGATTTCTGTGTGTGTGTGTGTGTTTGCTTGAAAGAACAAGATTGAAATGCAGTGAATACTTTTAAAGATATACTTGTATAAACTGCTTTTTATAGGTAAGAGTACAAATAGGAGGGACAGAAGGAATCATATATAACCAAAGCCATTTATGTATGTGTTGGATTATTACTGCCCGTTGATTCAGGTTCAGTGCTGGTTGTTATATTGAACAATTTTTAAAAATAGAAATTCTTTTTTGTAGTCAAGAATGGTTATATAATGTATGAAGCTTTCCTTTCCCTGTCATATTTAAAATTACATCCAGCTATTGAGGCCAAGAACAGTTCTCAACACCTTTTTCTGTGTTATAATTATTTACTTTAGTGGGAATTGTCTCAGAGTTGTATTAGATTGTTTTTTCTATAAATAGCTGCTATATGTGTTATTGCACAAATGCATGAATGTGTTCTGTATACATTAAACACACATGGTGGTTAGAATTTACAAAACTTTGCACATATTTTATGTCATTTGACCTTCAAAACTATTCCAGGAGGCAGATAGCACAAGTTTTATTATCGATATTTTACCAATAGGAAAGTTCAAGCTCAGAATTGCCCAAGGTCACGTAACAGTAAAAGACCCATGGTTTGACTCAGAATACCCAGGGTTTATGACAGTCACACATATTCTCTGTAGAAAAGAAAAAATATTTATGTATGAGTATGACTAGGGAGTGTATACTTTTTTCTTGGCATTACCAGATTCCTTTTATTCTCTTGACTCAGAAAATTTAATTCCAAAATGACCAACTGAATCTGTTTTCTTTTGTTTATTTTAAAGCAGGGTCTACATTTTCACACCTTCTGGTTCCTATTCTTCTCCTGATAGGCTGGATTGTGGGCTGCATCATAATGATTTATGTTGTCTTCTCTTAGAAAGGTAAGGGTTTTAATAACTGAATGTTTATTCATAGTACAAATTACTCCAGAAACAATCTTTTCTATTTTACTAATGGAATGTTTTGTCGTTCAGGCAAGAAGATATCAGATTGACATCATTTAGAAGAATTAAGAAAACCATGAACATGACTGATTATTAAATGTCTCATATTAAATAATGCAATGTTTGACATCACTTTACAAGCTTGTATTATAAACTGGCACTTTGGTGTGCATAACAATTTTTTCAGGACAAAAAGAAATTATGTGTGATTTTCTCTATATTCTGAGTGAGAAAAATGTTTAACTATAATGAAGAATGCATGTCATCAAAAAAGTATGATAAATTTAATCACATTACAAAAAATTCTACCCCCTGCCCTCTGGAAAAAAGCTATAGAGAAAATGGGCTAAGGCTGTGCACGGTGGCTCATGCCTGTAATCCCAGCACTTTGGGAGGATTGCTTGAGCCCAGAAATTGGAGACCTGCATAGATGACAGAGAGAGACCCCATCTCAATGAAAAAAAAAAAGGCTAGCGGTAAAAACAGACAATTCACAGAACATATAATGTAAAAGTACACTTGGCCCTTATCCTCTTGCTTGCAAAAAGAGACATGTAATTAAAACTACACTGAGGAATCATCACTCACTTATCAGATGGGAAAAAAATAAAGATGTTTGACAACATATGTGTTGGTAAGGCTGTGTGGAAATAAGCATTCTCATGCATTGTCTTTGGGAATTCATAATGGTACATTTTGGGGGGTGTTTGGCAGTACATATCTATCAAAATTACATATATATTTAATTTTTGACTCAGCGATCTCTCTTCTAGGAATATGGTAATTTCCACAGGTACATAAGCAAAACTACAAAATGGCTTATATGCAAGGCTATTTATTCTGGAATAATTTGTTTAGCAAAACCCTGGACATAAGGCCAGGCGCAGTGGCTCACACCTATAATCCCAGCACTTTGGGAGGCCAGGTGGGCAGATCACCTAAAGTCAAAAATTTGAGACCAGCCTGACCAACATGGGGAAATCCCATATCTACTAAAAATACAAAATCAGCCAGGCAGAGTGGCTCATGCCTGTAATCCCAGCTACTCAGGAGGCTGAGTCAGGAGAATCTCACTCCCATCATGCCCCACCAACAGCAACAAGTCCACTTCCAGGCAGCCAGTGACCAGGGCTGACAACTTGCCCCAGACCACAAGCCTCCCTATTGAGAAGGCAAGCTGAATTACAGTTTTTTGGTGTCTTGGGAGGCTGCCGTGGTGATCCAGTTCTTTCAAAGCATCTGGATTATCATGGCTTTCCTGGTATGTTCCTGCGGTAGTTCTTGGAGCAAAAGTTCACAATGTGAGTCTTCACACGCTGCTCTGTCTGCCCAAGTGAAAGCTGCAAGCTAGTCCTGCCTCCTATCTGCCATTTCACATTTTTTTCTATAACATTGTTTTTAAGCAGCAATATAAGTAAAATTTTCTATAAGTGTTTTAATTCCATGTTTCTACATCCCACCTAATCATTTTATCAGAGAACAAAGAAAGCTTAGTACAGTGAAAAGAACAAAAGTTTTGGAAGTCAGATTGTTTTTTCCTAACTTGGGAGTCCTTGGAGTAGCCAATGAATGTCTCTAACCTTAGTTTTTTCAACTATAAAACAGGAATAATAATATTGTCATGGCATTGTTGTGAAGACTGCAGTGTTTTCCAAACCTGCCTAATCTGAATAAATGTAGACCTTTGTTAAAACTGCAGATTCTCCAAGTCCTCTGCAAACTCATTTCAGTAGGTCTTAAAAATGCCTATTTTAAAAAAAATTTCCTCAGGTGATTTATTATTATCACAGAAATTTGAAAAGCATGTGTAAGCCTTAATTTCTGATCCATATAGAAAATGATCCATGACAGCTTATGTTGATAAGTCCCAACCACTTTTCTTTTTATTGCTGCAAGAAAATACTAGCACTTTATTATGCTGCAAAATATTACATTATATTTTGTAATTATACAAAGTATAATGAAAATATACAATATTAATTTGTCACTAATGTATTAGTCTGTTTTCACACATCTGTAAAGATACTACCTGAGACTAGGTAATTTATGATGAAAAGAGGTTTAATTGACTCACAGTTTTGCATGGCTGGGGAGGCCTCAGGAAACTTACAGTTACGGCAGAAGGCAAAGGTGAAGCAAGGCACATCTTTACAAGGTGGCAGGAGAGGGAGAGAGAGCATGCAGGGGAAACCACCACTTTTAAACCATTAGATCTGATGAGAACTCCCTCACTATCAGGAGAACAGCATGGGAGAAACCACCCCATGATCCAGTCACCTCCCAGCAGGTCCCTCCCTTGACATGTGGGGATTACAATTTGAGATCTTATTTAGGTGGGGACACAGAGCCAAACAATATCACTAATGTTTTCATGTATGTGAGTCATTGCCTATTCCATTTAAAGCTTTCTATCAGTAAATTCATTTCTCATCTTCCTGACTGATAAAATATGGTTCAATATAGGCAACTAATAAATAAGTATCAAATGGATAATTAATTCACCTTCCCCTTATGATATTCTTGAATATGTTACGTCAGTGTTTTAACTTTAGACTCTTAAGATGTTTAAATTGGATTGGAAATCTCAAAGAAATGATTAGTAGTTTGCAATCAATAGGTTCAGGTAGGTAATGGCATATGGATTTCACAAGGCATAGACAGATTCTTGTATGTTTTTAAGTTTCTAGAATCTTTAGCTTACGTTCTATCAAACTGCACATATAAATATTTGAGAAGATGATTATAATGAGTTAACTGTTTCTTAAACAATTTTTTTTTGTTTCATTGATGCCCATGGTTAAAAATATACCAGAAATTAGAGCTGAGAAAGATTACTTTTTATATATCCTGTATTAGAATATGAAATATAAAGACCTCTTGAAGAAAATTTTTTATTCCTCTCTGTGCCTGGAGAAAGAGATAAATTCCAATGAATTTTGAAATGTCTAATGAAATGCTTCATGAGCTACCAAGCCTGGTAGAGCAAAGAAAACTCCCTAGAGGACAAAATCCTAGAGGAGAGATTCCTGTGCATAAACAGAAGCAACATATTCAAGTAAAATCTATTTATAGATCTTATAAAATAAATTTAACTTCTCTTTTATTTTGGAAGGACATTATTTTCTATTTATGTGTACTAAAAACCATTATTTTTGCTTATTGTAGTTTCTCAAATATTTCTTCCCTTTTTTCTTTCTTTTCTATTTTGGACAGGCAAGGGTGTTCTGCTTAAGACATAAATATACATTAGCTCAAAGATTCTTTAGAGGAAAAGAAAAGAACACTGAAAGCAGAAGAATAATATTTTGAGTTGGTAATTTCTCAGAGAATGAGAAGAATGAACGTTTTATTTTTATTCGATTCTCTTTTGTACATGTTTCTTGGCTTGCAAAAGTAGGATGGGTGTGAAATTTACTGTAAATTATCTCAATAAATTATGGGTGGGCACAGACCCGTGATCTTCTTGGAAGGACAGATCTATTCTGGGGATTAGGACTTTGGTCATTATGCTAGATTTCAGTATATTTTCAATCATTTTCTTGGGCTGGGCACACAAGCCCTTGTAAATTCCAAATGACACAGATATGTATCTAACAAAGTTCTTTTTTGGAACTTATTCCTATGAATATTAGGGGAAATAGAATATTGATTAGAATCCTGATGCTGCGCGAAACAGGGTCACAGAGAAATCATTTTTAGTTTTTATAGGTTACAATAATAACCTATAAAATTGTCTGTAAAATTGATCTAGAAGTGGAGAGCAAATGGAAATAGACTTTTTGGTGGTTTGCATATTGACATACTCAAAACTCCTAAACTGGCACCTTATGCATTTAATCTCATTCCTATCATGTGAGGTGTCCTCAGAATATGATGTATTTTGACTTAGAAAACACAGTCTCTTAGTCTAATAGACATATTCTCACCAGCATGTTATAGACATTGGGCATATTCCTATTTATCTTGCTAAAGGTACAAGCATGCTTTTGAGCCTGTTGACAATAATGGTGTCAACTCGATGGATAGATTGCTTTGGGTAAGACTAGTATTGCCTCTTCAAGCATGCGGCCAGATTCACTCAATTTTCTTTTTTCTTTGTGTTTTGTTCTTGTCTTATTATTTACTATTATCTCTAATTTCTTTTCCTACTCTCATTTATATGTAACCAACACTCTATTGATCCCAGTAGCCTCTGTGGAGTAATGGGATCACATTAATAATGATAACTCACAGTTTTCTGGCTCTTGTATCCCCTCCTCAGAGCTTAAATAATAGTCCCTTCAATATGTTTTTCTTATCCTATTCTCTCCCTAGAACCTGGACATACATCCAGAGAAGGGCCAGACAAACTCAAGTGGCACTTGCCACACTGAACTCAGAATCACTGCATGAAGCTTATCATGCCTGGCTCCTTTTCTGACAAAGTTGAGTTCTCCCAGGATGCTCCTCAGGTTTTTGCAAGGCTTGAGTTTATTTGCCCCATAAAGTTGGCAAAAATGCTGAGAACTGTTTGGATCACACCTCCACTCAAGCAACATGTCTGGATTCTCAGAGTCTCCTGATGCAAACAGGTGGGGTCAGTGATCATTTAAAACAAAATGCAAGTCCTTCTCCACCCGGCTGATATCAAAACCGGTAGACTTGATCAACAATTTGAAAAGCACTATTGTAGGATTCAGTGTTTTCAGATATTATCTTCTTTAATTTTTTTTTCATTTCAATAGCTTTTGAAATATAAGTGGTTTTTTGTGGCATGGATAAATTGGATAGTGGTAAAATCTGAGATTTTAGTGCACCAGTCATTGAAGTAGTATATATTGCACCCAATATGTATTTTTTATCCCTCACACCCCCAAAATCTCCCCTTTCTGATTCTCCAAAGTCCATTATATCATTTTGTACACCTTTGTGTATCTATAGCTTAGCTCCCACTTGTAAGTGAGAACATATGGTATTTGGTTTTTCATTCCTGAGTTACTTCACTTAGAATAATGGCCTCCAGCTTCATCCAAGTTGCTACAAAAGACATTGTTTTGTTCTTTTTTATGGATGAGTTGTATTCCATGGTGTATATATGCCACATTTTCTTTTTCTACTCATTAGTCAGTGGATACTTAGGTTGGTTCCATATTTTTGCAATTGTGAATTGTGCTGCAATAAACATATGCATGCAGGTGTCTTTTTGATATAATGACTTCTTATCCTTTGGGTAGATACATAGCAGTGACACTGCTGGATCACATGGTAGATCTACTTTTAGTTCTTTAAGACCTCTCCATACTGCTTTCCATAGAGGTTGTACTAATTTACATTTTCAACAGCAGTGTATAAGTGGTCCCTTTTAATCACATACACACCAATATCTATAATTATCTATTGTTTTTTGACTTTTTAATAACAGCAATTCTTGTAGGAGTAAGGTGATATTTTTGTGGTTTTAATTTGAATTTCCCTAATGATTAGTGATGTTGAACATTTTTTCCATGTTTTTTGGCCATTTGTATATCTTCTTTTGAGAAATATCTATTCATGTCATTTGCCCACTTTTTGATGGGTTTATTTGTTTTTTTCTTGGTGACTTGTTTGAGTTCCTTGCAGATTCTGGGTACTAGTCCTTTGTCAGATGCACAGTTTGCAAACATTTTCTCCCATTCTGTGGGTTTCCTGTTTACTCTGGTGATTATTTCCTTTGCAGATATTACCATCTTGGTAAAGCTTTCCCTCACCACCTATACCTTCACATGCAGACGGACACACATAACCAGGGTTTTTGTTCCTCCTGAGACCTTTTCCCCTCTGCACCTTCACACTAGATTGTAAGTTCTTTTTGTGTAGGATATGTGACAATGTAGGATTCACTATGATGACAGGAATATGTCCAATAGATATATGTCAAGTGAATGAATGAATACCTTAGCTTTATCTTTAACAAAACAGCCTCATGAGATGCATCAAGTATGTGAAGCTCTTAGCACAGTGTCTAGCACCTACTGAATGATCAATAAAAGTATTCAATAGGGGCTAGACGCTGTGCTCAGAGACTAATGTAAGAGATTATTTTAGTCATTATCATAATTACATATGATATTATCAGATATTATCTTACAACTAACCTAAGAGATTATTTTAGTCATTATTATCATAATTTTCTTCATTATGTCTTATATTGTCCCTTGACTTAAAAAGATCTCTGTATCATAAAAACTAAGGTTCTTAGCCAGATATATTTCAATTGCCTGCTTCCATTTCTACCTTCAAGCCAGTGTTGCACGTTCTGTTTTGGATAAGAGCCCCTTTTGGCCCTAACATACGTCATCCCCTTTCCCAATACCCAAATTCATACAACTGGCTCATTCCAGCTTTGAAATTTTGGTTCAATGTGAGCTTCCTCTAAGATGCAAAAGGACATGGAGCTTTAAACCTTTCCCTATATCTACAAATACAGACAGAGGGTTTTTATGTTGTAAGTACTGTTCAGAGATATTCACACAGGTGCTTGGAAAAAAATCTACAATCCTTAGATGTTAACTACATCCCAAGATGTTTTAGATTCTTGCATAGTTCTCAACAATAACAATAACATATGAAGAGGATTCTATTATTAAAAGACACATGTGTAATAAATGAACTTCATCTCCCTGAAAATTTTAAACAATACAGCATGAAGTAAAAAGCTCAAACGCCCTTTACCTATCTTTAATTCTACTCTCTTTCCCAGAGGTAATCACTACTAGCAGCTTAGTGGGTATGGACCAAAAATGATTTCAATGTATTTATAAAAATGGGTGCATGTTACCATTGTAAAGAGATTTTCTTATATGTTATCTCACTTGATTCTCATGAAAAGTAGGTGTATCCGGATGTGTGAGATGAGACTTACAGAGGCTCACTTGGCCAAAGTTTCTCAGCTGGTGACTTGTTCAGCACAACTTGAATTCTTCAGATCCAGGTCTCAGAAACATGTGCCAGGCACTGATCTAAGCATTTTGCATGTGTTATCTCATTTAACTTTTATGCTGTCCCCTTCAGCGAGGTGTGATTATAATCTCCATTTAAAGACGACAGAACTGGGGTTCAGAGAGGTTAAGTAATAAGCTCCATTCATACAGTTTGTCAGTGTCAGAGCTTGAATCCAGGAAGGCTCCTTTTACACCTAGACATTCACTAGGCTCCATTAATCACCATGTTATATTAGTCACTATGTTATAAATGTATTATATTGTGTAATCTTCTGCTCTTGCACATGCCTCCTCACAGTGGTATATATTTAAGCCTGATAGAAAGGGAAAGAACATGGCACTCCTACAGGAAATGGTTTAGGTTTAATTTATGCTGTTGTACTTATCTATGTTGCTTATATTTTTATATCTGATTAGACTATATCTTCATATACCTAAAGCACTGCCAGTAGCTCTACTTGGTGTGAGGTGCTCAAGAGGTTTCTTCTTTTCCTTTTTAAAGTAAGGCTAAGGAGGATATATTATTTTCCCATCAATCTTGATCTATTGTGAACTGCAGGTGCGTATAGTGAAGATAATGTGAGAGCTCTAAAAGCCTCACATTGGGGGTTGTTTGGTACACGTATCTAGAAAGCTATGACTTAAAAATACTTCAAGTTTAGAGATTTTCAGTCACAGCCCCTCATTTAGATATGATGCAAGAATACTCACAAAAGTAACTCTTTAGAATAGTTTTTTTTTAAATCCACATCTAAATAAACTCATGTTACAGAAAATAAAGAATAAAATCAGTGGGTATTCCAATGGGGACTCTTATCCAGGAAAGAAGTTGAAGAACAACAACAGCAACAGTGGTAGCAGCAGCTACAGCTCATTAAACCTTGTAACTTCATTGCCACTGATAGTGACAAGGAGAACTTTTGAGAAAGAAAAGTGGTATGGTGTGTAAACGTCAGGTAATAGGAACAAAGGAGAGTCAAAGCAGAAAACAAGGCTCTGTGGTGCATTATCTTGAGAAAGCCAGACCCAGGATCAAGTGTGGGAAAAGCTCAGTGTCATATTTTAAACCATGTCCATGTTTTCTTCTTATGTCACTTTAAGAAATTTAGCTACTTGGGCCAGGCACGGTGGCTCATGCTTGTAATCCCAGCACTTTGGGAGGCGGAGGCGGGTGGATCACGAGGTCAAGAGATCAAGACCATGTTGAAACCCCGTCTGTACTAAAAAATACAAAAATTAGCTGAGCGTGGTGGTGTGTGACTGTAGTCCCAGCTGCTCGGGAGGCTGAGGCAGGAGAATTATTTGAACCCGGAAGGTGGAGGTTGCAGTGAGCCGAGATCGCGCCACTGCACTGCGCTCCAGCCTGGCGCCTGGCAACACAGTGAGACTCTGTCTCAAAATGGAAAAAAAAAAAAAAAAAAAAAAAAGAAATTTAGCTACTGTGAAGCCCTTGAAACTTACTGCCTAAAACAATTTTGCTTAACTGTTGTCAACTAAAATTTCCTTTTTTAAAAAAGAAGACTACATTCCAGCTAATGAAAGCATTAGTGTCCTTCTGGTTAATTGTCTTAGTCTTAAGAAAACAGTGAAGAAAAAGTCCTACTCAATATTTGGCCCTGGAAACTCTGGCAGAATTCCTCTGCCTTTGGGGTAGATGGCATACTGAGTTGGTCACTGCTTGGAGAAGGCCTTGAACAACAATGAAAACATGAAGGCTCAGTAATCATCAATCTTTTCGCAGCAAATTAATTTTTGGCAAAACGATTCTATGTGTTGTGCTTTTTTTTTCATGTTTGGCCCATCATTTGATAAAAGATCATAACAGAAGTGGGTTAAAACATTTTTTTCTTACCAGCAATTTGATAAAAATGTTTTTTTCTCAACCAGACCAAAGGTCTATGTTGTATGAATCATCTTCATCAGTGTCCCAAGCCCCGTCTTTGTCCAGAATTGTCTAGATTGGTTTCTCTAAAGTTAGCATACTCTGCATTTATAAAACCTACTCCCTCAAACCACCCTTCCAACCCATCTCCTATGTCACTCTCAATCTTATTTATTGATTCTCAGTAATTTGCTACTGATATTTTCGCTTTAACTGTACTAGTCCATTCTCATACTGCTATAAAGAAATACATGAGAATGAGTAATTTATAAAGAAAAGAGGTTTAATTGGCTCCCGGTTCCACAGGCTGTATAGGAAGCATGGCTGGGGAGGCCTCAGGAAGCTTACAATCATGGCCAAAGGTGAAGAGGAAGCAGGTGCAGCTTCATGTGGCTCAAGCAAGAGGAAGAGAGAGAGAGATGGGGGAGGTGCCACACATGTTTAAACAACCAGATCTTGAGCTAATTCATTTCCAGGAAAGCAGCACCAAAGGGGAATCTGCCCCCATGATCCAATCACCTCCTACCAGGCCCCACCTCCAACATTGGGCATAACAATTTGATGTGAGATTTGGGTGGGTACGCAGACACAAACCGTATCACTAAGTTCTATCTAAAAGATTTTCAATCATTGTATAAAGAAAATAAAATCTGTGTGGGTATATGTGTGTGTCTTGAAAAATAAATTTGACAAAGATGTTTCCTTCCTTGGGTATTTCTTATTTCATAGGTTCTCAAAGTTTTTTCCCTAGACAAGTAGCATTAACATCACCTTGGCACTTGTTAGAAGTGCAAATACTTGGCCGGGCGCAGTGGCTCACGCCTGTAATTCCAGCACTTTGGGAGGCCGAGGCAGGCAGATCATGAGGTCAAGAGATCGAGACCTTCCTGGCCAACATGGTGAAACCCTGTCTCTACTAAAAATACAAAAATTAGCCCAGCATGGTGGCGAGTGCCTGTAATCCCAGCTACTCGAGAGGCTCAGGTGGAAGAATCCCTTGAACCAGGGAGGCAGAGGTTGCAGTGAGCCGAGATTGTGCCACCACATTCCTGCCTGGCAACAGAGTGAAACTAGGTCTCAAAAAAACAAAAAACAAAAAAACTTGAGCTCCAGCTCCAGGCCTATTGAATCAGAAACTCAGGGGGTAGAACCCGGCAATCATGTTTTGACAGGTTCTTCAGATGATTTTGATGCTCAAGGTTGAGACCCACTGTGTGATTAATTTTATGTCAACTTGACTGGATAAGGAATACCTAGCTAGCTAAAGAATTACTTCTAGGCAAGTCTGTGAGGGTATTTCCTGAGGAGATTGTCGTGTGAGTCACTGGATTGAGTAGGAGAGATCTGCTCTCAAAATGTTGGCAGGCACCATCCATTCGGCTGGGGGCCAGATAGAACATGAAGAGGAAATGATTTTTCTTTCTCCTGGAGTCAGGACTCTCTTTTTCTAACATCAGAACTCCAGGCTCTTGGGCCTTTGGACTCCACAATATATGCCAATGACACCCTCAGATTCTCAGACCTTCAAGTTTGTACTGAGAATCACACCATTGGCTTCCCTGCTTCTAAAGCTTTCAAACTTGGACTGAGCCATGCTACCAACATCCCAGGTTCCCCAGTTTTCAGGTGGTCTCTTGTGGGAGATTTCAGCCTCCATAATCAAGTGAGCCAATTCTCCTAATAAATCACTCTTATCTCTCTCTCTCTCTCTATTGTTTCTCTGTCTCTATCTCTCCATCCACTCATCTGTCCATCCTTCCATCCGTCTGTCCATCTATCCATCCATTAATCCTATTGGTTCTGTGTCTTTGGACAATCCTGACCAATATACACTGTTTCCAAGTGACCTCCCTAACTTCTCCTAAAATATCATCTCAGCTTGGTCATGTGTCTATGAAAAACTGACAAAATCTGTTCCTTGAAATCTGTGGGTTTCTTTTTATGTATGTGTGTGCGTATGTATATATATATGTATGTATGTATTTTGAGATGGAGTTTCACTTTTGTTGCCCAAGCTGGAGTGCAATGGTGTGATCTCAGCTCACTGCAACCTCCACCTCCTGGGTTCAAGCGAGTCTCCTGCCTCAGTCTCCCGAGTAGCTGAGATGACAGGCGCGTGCCACCATGCCTGGCTAATTTTTTGTATTTTTTAGTAGAGATGGGATTTCACCATTTGATCAGGCTGATCTCGAACTCCTGACCTCAGGCGATCCACCCACCTTGGCCTTCTAAAGTGCTAGGATTACAGCGTGAACCACCGCATCCAGTTGGATTTCTTTTGTAGCCACATTCACTGATAATTCATGAGGCATAAACTCACATGTCTTTGGGGCCAGCAAAGTGGCATAGGTAATATAAAACCAATGTAAGAAAATAGAGAATAGTGACAACTGTGGCAGCAAATGAAGAGTGTATTCCTTCCTGCTTAAATCCATTGAAATTCACATTTAAAAGAATATTGTCTGGTGAAACAAAACAGACATGTTTACACTGCAGCTTTCAGTTTACGCTATTGTCTATTACACTAAGAAAATGTATTTAAAGTCTATCTCAAGAAAATGATATGTATTAAATAAATAGGGATATTATTTAATTCTTATTGCTGAAATTACATATATTTCTAGATAAATATGAACTTCAGAGTAAATAAAAGAAAATAAAAATGTATAGTATGATAAAATTATTTGCTTTGAGTCAGACTTTAGAAAATCGAAGTACGGTTTCTAACACGGTTTAGATTTAGGCAGGTTTTGAGATCTTTTTACAATGGCTTGATTTTATTTCCTCATCTGATTTCACTTAGCATTAAGCTAAGAAATATATGCAAGAGCAAATCCAAGGCAGCTGCCAATTGAAAAGAAATTAAAGCATGAAGAGCCAGAGAAAATAACATAATAGATACTTTTTTGATCTAAGAGCACTGTTTTGCAGGACTCTTGGGTTTTTGGATAAAAAGTTAATATAAGTAATGCAAATGTTACTGATTTCCTTTCTTCTGACTCATAGAAAAGAAAATGACATTTCTAGGGTTTTTTTTTCCCCTTCCAAGAGAAGATAATAACTTTCTGGTTTGCATAAATTCCCCCATTCTTTTTCCTCAAAAACAGACATAATAAAGAAATAGACATTTCTTTCTTTCTAGCTTAGTGAACATTATTTATTTGGGGCTTCTAAAAACTGTAACTGTAAAATTAAAGATTTAGGTATAGGTTCTCTTTTATTGATTTCCTTTAAACAACATCATCTATATGTTTTAAAACTTATATTTTTATATTGTAATACCACTGAAATTCTGTGGAATTGTCAAACATCAAGTAGATAGAGCTCCAAACATTTATCTAAACAATTTACTAATTGTGGAGCTGAAATGTGAATCATTCATTCCTAAAGCATTTTTTTCTTCTGTTCTGCCTTTCAGCTAAAGCTTGGGTTATGAATTCAAATCCCTTCAGGGCTCAAGTGAGGGAAAGAGTAAAACTGGCTAGGTGGAGATTGAAGATCTTTTTTTCTTCTTTTTTTGAGACGGAGTCTCATTCTGTTGCCAGGCTGGAGTGCAGTGATCTCAGCCCACTGCAACCACTGCAACCTTCGCCTCCCGGGTTCAAGCGATTCTCCTGCCTCACCTTCCTGAGTAACTGGGATTACAGGAGCGCACCACCATGCCTGGCTAATTTTTGTATTTTTAGTAGAGACGGGGTTTCACCATGTTGGTCAAGCTGGTCTCAAACTCCTGACCTCATGATCCGCCCACCTCGGCCTCCCAAAGTGCTGGTGGGATTACAGGCATGAGCCACCACGCCTGGCCGCAGACTGAAGATTTGGTAACAATTTTTAGCATGGGAGAACTTGAGACCAATGTTACCAGATCTTGACATTTTTCAAGAGAAGCTGAAAATATGTTATCTTTAATGTGAAATTCCTGTTTTTAAAATGCTATATGTTAATTTTAAAAAATAAACAAGATGTGAGTGAGGTACAATTTTCTGGTTATGTCCTCTGAGCTGGCATTTAATTATCCTTTCTCTGGTGGCCATAGAGATGGTGGGTGCAAGATGGAGCATTTTCCTAAAGTATTGAGTCATGGGACAAATATCTGAGCCATCCTTATTTGGGGTTAGTGTCTAAATGCCCCACTGGCTGGTGTGGCATCCCTTGCAAAGACTGAACTAAAATAGTTCGTGGAAATGCCTCATTTTGGGGTAAACCAGGATTGTTGGTCACTCTATCTCAACCTGAGGTGTTGGCTATATTTAAATGAACATGGACTTAAAAAGAAAAAAATATATATAAAAGTTTCTAGGTGTTCTGACACCACTTGAAGGTTGTTTCATACCCCCAGGGACCTTAATGTGTCAGTTTAAACTCAACTTAACAATTTGTTATGCATTTGCTATGTGCCAGATACTGTTCTAGGTACTTGCGATTATCAGTGGATAAAAAAAGACAAAGATTCCTTCATCCATGGAGGGAAATTTACATTCTAATCAGGAGAAACAAACAGCAAACAATAATAATGAAAGGAAAAATCCCAAATTACAGAAAACGCTAAACGTGCTTTGGGAAGGAGAAAAGTTAGCAAAGCGTCCAGAGATATGGATTGCAGAGATTTGGGTCTCTTTGCAATATAAAAACCTTTGTCTAGGAAAGGAGGTAAGGGAGTGGGCCAGGAAGGAAGATATCTGAAAATGTGCTTCAGGTCATGGGAGCAAATGGATCCAAGGCCTATGTGTCTGTATTTTCCAGGAATAGGGAGGAGGCCAGCATGTGGGAACCCAGAGAATGCGGTCTGCAGTAGTAGGAAATGAGGTTAGAGCAACCATGAGAGCAAAATAATCATTAGGGATTTGTGTGTCACCATAAGGACATTGGGCTTTTGCTTTGAGGGAAATAGGGAGCCAGCTCAGGGTTTTGAACAAAAGAGTTACATAATTTGATTTGCATTTTAAAGGAGTAACTCTGCTTGGTTTGTTGAGAGTGGATTTAAGATTTACAGGTGGTGGGTGAGAGGCACTGAGCAGAGACCTGCAAGGACTATAACCCAAAGGGCGGGGCGTGGTGGCTCAGGCCTGTAATCTCAGCACTTTGGGAGGCCGAGGCGGGTGGATCACCTGAGGTCAGGAGTTCAAGACCAGTGTGATCAACATGGTGAAACCCTGTCTCTACTAAATATACAAAAATTAGCCAGGCTGGTGGCAGGTGCCTATAATGTCAGATACTCGGAAAGCTGAGGCAGGAGAATCGCTTGAACCCAGGAGGGGAGGTTGCAGTGAGCTGAGATCATGGCACTGCCCTTCAGCCTGGGTGACAGAGAAACCTCGTCTCAAAAAAAAAAAAAAAAAATTACGTTGGAGCCACCCAGATAATCCAGGTTAATCTCCCTATCTCAAGGCTGTTGACTTAATCACATCTGCAAAGTCCCTTTTGTCACATAAAGTAATAAATTCACATTTTCCCAAGATCAGAATGTAAACATATTTGAAGAGGGGGTATTCTTTCACTTACCACTTCATGTATATATGCAACTATGTTTATTTATGTATTCACCTGTCTGTATATATACTAAAATAAACCTGAGTTCATACTGTTATCTGGATCAATTTTGATGATAGAACCAACTCAATTTCCAGTTATATTGGGTATAAGGTGTGAGAAAAAGAGGAGTCCAGAATGACTTAAGGTTTAGACAATTGAAAGAACAAAGCTGACACCAACTGAGAAGAGAAAGGTTTTAGGTAAAGTAGCTTTTGCAAGAATCAGTCTTTGATATGGTAAATGTTAGATTTTTATTATTATAGAAATACAAGTAGAGCTCTTGACTAAGAGTTTGGAATTTCAGAGTGAGGTCTTTTTTAAAATGGAGATGTAATTTAAAAATGGATACGAAATACCAGTAGGAAGAATATCAGGTATTTTTAAAATGTAGGAACATCATCTCAAAAGTATTAATTCAGTCTTGTACATGGTAAGTTTTAGATTTTTATTAGAAATACAGGAGAGAGATCCAAGATGGCCGATTAACAACAGCTCAGGATTGTAGCTCCCAGTGAAAGCGCAGAGAGCGAGTGGACACCGCACTTTCAGACGAATTTTTGTTGCCCACAGACTAGGAGATTCTCGGCGGAGGAGCCACACGGGTCGCCAGCGCGATTTTTTTGGCCGGCACGGCTATTTTGCCGGCACCCCAGCACGGCGCTTCTCGGCGGAGTATACGGGACGACTCCGGCTCGGCTGGTCCCGTCCCCACAAGGAGAACAGCAATTGGAAGC
>CAUYLG010029415.1:0-152934 GCA_963573385.1 Cacajao melanocephalus | reverse complement strand
CTAACTATCCTAAATATATACGCACCCAACACAGGAGCACCCAGATACATAAAGCACGTTCTTAACTACCTAAAACAAAATTTAGACTCCCACAAAATAATAGTGGGAGATTTCAGCAAAATCTTGGACAGTCCAGTGGGGAGCACCTAATTATTGGAGCTGAGGCTGCACTAGCTCTGCCCATGATTTTGGAAGAAATTATCTCATAGTCTCATGATACTCTGATTATTTACTGTAATCTGGCATTCTAATTGGCGGCTGCATATGACTTTACCTAACAAAAGTGAAAAAGATCAATGAACTATTACTGAAAAAGCTTAGGGTCTTAACAGAAAGATCTGACAAAATATATGGGATGAATTTTAAAAAGAAATCCCTGGTGATGAAAAGTCTCAGAAAACCATCCACGGCACTAATTGGCTCTGCCATATTCTATTTCTAGCATCCCCCTTAAAGATCCTGATTCTCCAGAATTTTCTCCCCTAAGAGGAGACTAAAAATATTTCAACTCATTTTTCCCTTGCCTCTTCTCACCACACAAATGCTGTGTCTAGTCATGTGATACCAGCCACAGGCCACCAATCTTTATACAGTGGCCTCTTTCTGACCATTGATCTTCTAGATGAACAGAATATTAAAATTAATTTATTCTTTCCAAAATAATTATGGCATACATACTCTGGGCAAGGTCTTATTCTAGATGATGGAATATAGCAGTGAACAAAAAAGATAAATTCTTTGCCCTTGTGTAGTTTATATTGTAATGGGAAAAGATAGACATTAAACCAAATCATCAAACAAATACATAGAGTTATTGATAAGTGCTCTGAAGGAAAAACAGGCTGGGTAAGGGGACAGGGATGATGCATCAGGAAAGGAAGCAGAGAGAAGGTTAAAACTGAGCAGGTACTTGAGGGTAAGAGATCAAGGTTGCTGGTGTCTGTGGGAGAGGCACCAGGTGGAGAGTTGAGCCAGAGGTGGACATGAGGAGCCATTAGCCACCGTGGCTAGAGAGGAGCAAGCCAGACCGTGAGTGAGGGGCTAAGGGCACAGACCCCCTAGATCCTTGTGGACTATGGGCAGGACTGTGAGTTATATTCAAATTGTGCGACAGGAAGCCACTGGAGAAGGGAAGGGAAGTTTTGCAAAGGAGCTGCCACAATAATAAAAAGCAGCAAACTCTGCTGCCATTGTCTCCTTGGATTGGAATGAAACTTGTTCCCCATTCTAAACAAAAGTTTCTACCATGCTTGAAACTCCAGTGCTGCTCTTTAACTCTGGCAATAACTCAAAGCAATTCAATGTAAAGACCCATTTTTAGTGTGAGGGTTAAAATGACAGCAAAGACTTTGCAGGCAAATGCAAAACACTTCACTAAATCACATAGATTTTTGAACTAGAATAGCATCTATAACTCACAAATTACCTATTTCTCCATCCAGGCACATCTAGGTGTGCTGCCATTTGTGTGTTGGCTGGAATAAAGCTTTCTTGCTCAGAAGCAATGACGGAGGATGTATTCATTTAACAACTAAACAACTTTTTTCAGCTTACTGCCCAGGACAAAGGTCTGGGGTTCCTTTCTTAATCTACAAAGTCTGCTCTTCAATTTCTGATTGGGGGCTCCAACTTTGAATTGTCAGCCATAGAACTCCTATTAAAAGCTCAAGTAAAATAATATATTTAAAAGGGTTTTCAGAGTTTTCCATCCCATTGTTCCCAGGGTCAGCAGATATTTATCACAACATCTATAGGTATAGCCTGAAGTGACCTGCTTAAAAAAAAGAAATTTCTTCAAAGAGAGATTTCAATATAAAAATACTCTTGGCTTGGCAGGGTGGCTCATACCTATAATCCCAACACTTTGGGAGGCCAAGGCAGGCAGATCACCTGAGGTCAAGAGTTCAAGACCAATCCGGCCAACATGACGAAACCCCAGCTCTACTAAAAATACAAAAATTATCTGGGTGTGGCAGTGTGCGCCTGTAGTCCCAGCTCCTCAGGAGTCTGAGGCAGGATTGCTTGAACCTAGGAGGTGAAGGTTGCAGTGAGCTGAGATCACACCACTGCACTTCAGTCTGGGTGACAGAGACTCTATCTCAATAATAATAATAATAAAATAATATATATTTATTTGTATGTACATATATATATCTCCTTGTGATTTTTGTTATGTATCATACATCATAACATATCCATGTTTATTTTAACATGTAGAATTTTTAAATACCAATTAAATTGCTCAACCTTTTCTCCTCCTTCCACTCTTGAGTGACATGAACATCCTTAATTGCGCCCTATGTTGATCATGTGGCTTTGGGTCCTCCCTGGCATCCAGGTCAGGTTCTTAGGAAGAAATGCCACCAGTCAGCCAGTCAATCCTTCAAATCAAACCACCAAAGACCTACACAGCCAAACTGTACTACTACAGTCTCTTTAGAATCCCTTCACATCATTGTGACTTCAGATCATGTTCGGTGTTTTCATTAAGAGCCACTGTGAGAAACAGCCATATTTTAGCTAGTTGTTACCATGCCCGTCATAGAATAACCCATGCAATAAATTGTTCTCAGCACTCAGGACATTTCTCTCTTTGTGAAACAGCATGCTTTTTAAAAACAATAACTCGTGAATATAGCATTATTTTTTTTTTGCTTTAACTGATAGGAAGCTTGCAGGTATTTTGTATCCAATATTAGTAGCATTCATCAGTCTACACTTCTGATGTATCATTCAGAAAACACTGACAGAGCTCCTCCTCCATCCAGGTCCTGGAATGAGGGACCTAGTCTGGAATGAGGGGCACTTGTAACATGCAACATGTTTCTTCTTACTTTTCACTGGGGTAAACTAAATGGCATCTAGCTATCTCTTCCAGCTCAATGTTTCTATTTTCTTTCCTTAAAAAAACAAATGGAGCTTACAGACTTAAAGGATCTTATTGTAGAGTATGTGTCCCCAGGTACCTGCATTCCCTACTCTGCTTCCCAGAGGAACTATGCCAATTTTTTAGTGGTACATGATGAATTTTGTTGAAATTCATAATATACCATTTGCCATTTTAAAACAAATGCCTACTTTAAGATGACAAAGGTGTGTGGAGTCTAAAGATGTGAAAGTATGTTTTGACTGCTGCCTCTGCAAGCTCAGATTTGTCTGCAGAGACCCTCCTGTATAAACCGTGGTGCAGGCTGGAACACAAGACCCAGAGATCCCTTAGCCAAGTTCCAAGTATTTGCTTCTAAATATTTAAGAAGCCAATTTCCAGATGCCTCCAAGGAGGTAAATACCAGTGAGCTATTGCCAACTCCTGGGGCAAGTGATGGCAGCCTTGGTCCCCAGCGACTTTTAGATTTGATGTGGGACACATGGCTTTGCAGCATTCATGGAAACCTTCTTCCTCTGTTTTCCACCACCTCAACATCCACTTCATATGAGATCCAGACACCTAAGCCAAGCACTTCTCATACCAACGAGATTCTCTGGGAAGAAATCAGCCATTCTCAGTTCCCAAACACAGAGCAGTACTCCAAACACTGCAATAGGTTTAAAGAACACTTGAATGCCCATGCCCTTCTCACACCCACACTGTTAAATACATACATATCTGCATTTTCACTAGACAATGCCTATTGCTTCAGAAAGTCTAGAATCCTATTATATCACATGGATGATTTAAAAGCAATGTTATTAAATTACCTTCTAATTAATTGGCTCTCAGTGTTGCTAAGCCAGATCGCTAGAGGCTGAGTCCCTTTGTTATATGATGTGCTTATTACCAAAGCCAACTCTCACAAATTATAAACATCTATAAACACAATCTTGAGAAGGCCAGGAACCAGCACATAACCAATTCTAATCCAGGTTCTATATTTGTACCCCATTATGCCATAGGCTAAGGGTGGGATTAAATTTACACATGAAGGCAAGTTGGGAAACCTTTGTAAAATCAGTCTCCCAATAATTTATAATACTTTACACAGAGAGGTCATTTCATAAATATCAGCTGATTGGGAATGTTTCTCAATATGTACATTCAAACAGTTATTGGTCCTGGGCAGCCCAATAATCCTGCCAACTGAAGCTATTTGGGTCCACTCTCAGGCTCAGCTGAGTTTTAAGACCAGCTCAAGCCTTAGAATGAGAAAACAGAACCATGTTTGGCTTGATGTGGCTTGTGGTTCAGGAACTCGTCATTCTTGCTGCTACCTTTCTTCAGACACATTTGTTCTATTTATTATAATTCCATTCATCTCTTGTTCCAACCCAGTCAACCTCCTAACTCATTCATCTCATCACCCATCTTTCATGAATCCCCTCTAGTCTCACAGAAAGAGTCCCTGCTTCTTTTTAAAGTTGGTTTCAACCTGAGGGCTCACCCACCTCTGTCAAGGCCTTACTCATTAAATCATTTCCTCTCTGCTATCTTCAGAAGTTACATCCTCCCCCACGCCTTCGACCTACCCGTCTTTTAAAATCTTTCTGTCCCGTTATAAAAATAAATTTTCCTTGACTCTGTTCCCCTCCCACCAGAGCTTTCTCGCCTTCTTCCCATGATGACGGAGCTTGCCACCTCCTCTTCTCTCTCCCCTGTCTCTCCTCAACACATGGCCATCTGTCATCTACCTCCACTGCTCCAGAAAGCCAGCTCTCACAAAGGTTACTAGCAGCCTCCCTGCCACCCAGCCCACTAGTAAGTCTTTCCTACTCATCTTGTGCCATATTTGGCCTTGTTGGCTGTTCCCCACAACCACCTTTGGCTCTCAGCCCGTCCTTTCTTTCTGATGATTCTCTTTTATGACTATCCTCTCTCTGGTCCTCTTCCCTACTCTTCCTTCTCTGCATCCCCTACCAAATACTGATGATGCCTCTTACTTTCTTCTTTCTCTTCTACTTGCTTTCCTTGAAGGCAGTGTAGCCAAGTGCTTGGGCATGGATCAATGAAGTCAGACTTACTTGAACTCCACATTCTGGTTCTGCTGCTTAAAAACGATTAGGCCTTAGAAAATCACTTTGCCTCTCCAAGTTTCAGCTTTCTCTTCTATAAAATCAAGGTAAATGATCAAAATAACAGTAATAATAACTGGTCTTTCACAGAGCTGTTCCAAGAATCCACAGGACTAAGCCCAGTACTAATATACAGAAAACTTGATGCGCAGCAGCTATTACTATTTTATTATTATCTTTATCAACATGACCCCCAGAGTGATTTTTTCTTCTCATCTTCTCCCCCCTGACCTCAGTTCATGCATAGATTATAACATTCTCCTCTCCATCCCCAACCCTCTCCTGTCCCTGAGCTCAAGCCTATGCTTCAAGCCACCTATCTACTAAACAGCTTCTCTGGGACGTCCACCAGCACCTCAAACTCTGCATGTCCTGTTAGGGACTGAATTGTGTCCTCACAAAATGCATGTATTGAAGTCTCACCTCAGAATGTAGCTATATTTGAAGATGGGGACTTTACGTAGTAATTAAGTTAAATGAGGCTGTTATGATAGGTCCTAATTCAATATGACTGGTGATCTTTTAAGAAGAGGAAAACTGGACATGCAGAGAGACACCAGGGATATGTGCACACAGAAGAGAGACCATGTGAGGACGCAGCAAGAAGGTGGCCATCTGCAAGCCAAGGAGAGAGGCCTCAGCAGACACCAAAGCCTTCTCAGTACCTTGATCTTGGACGTCTCAGCTCTCAAACAGTGAGAAAATTGATTTCTGTTGCTGAAGCCACCCAGTCTGTGGTATTTTGTTATGGCAGCTCTAGCAAACGAATGCATGGCTTAAGCTGAAATTGCTAGGTCTTTCTTAAAATATGCTCCTCCTCCAGCTGCAGCCCCTTTTTGGACTTATCTGTATCTCTCTCTTCTCCCTCATGACCCACATCTAATCAGTCTCCAAGACTTGATAGTTTTCATTTCTGAATAGCTCACAGTCTATGCACCACCTCTCTTAGCACAGGCTTGGATGATCTTTTATCTGGTCTATTGCAATAGCTCTCCCCCTTAATTTATCTCTCTCACCATAGCATTTCTCCATTTCAATCCATCCAGTATACCAGTCAGATTAATCAACCTAAAGCACAGGCTTGTTTGCATCTGCCTTCAGCAAAAAAAGGCCTTCATCACTCCCACTGCCTGGTAGGAGTTCCTCAGCCTGACATTGAAACCATCCATAGTTTGGCTCTAGCTTATCCATCAGTCTTGGATCTTGCTGTATCTTCCTCAGACCTTTCTTCTAACCAAACAGGAAAACCTACTACTCCTGAAAAAGGACTCTATCCTTTTCAACCACTCCCTGAACTAAAATACCTCACCATTCTTTGTTTCCATCCCACACCACCAAGGCTTTCTTCCCTTATTTCCTAGAAGAAGAGATCTTTGCACGGGGCTCAGCCCCATTGACAGTTCATAAGGACAGCCTGTGTCACATGTGTATACTCTCATTTCTCCTTCTTGACTGTAAAGCCACTCAGGCTAACTCATTCGCCCTTTATCCCCCATGGCACCCAGCATAGCCCCTGGCACATATCTCTTCCACAGTGTTGATGGAATGAGCAAATGAACAATGCTGATTGCAAGGTCATGACGACAAACAGCCTTGACACCCTAAATAAGCCATCTCAAAAAAGAGCTGCTATGTCTGATTTCCCTCTAGCAAGTGAGGTTGTTGGCTCAGCTAACCGAAGTGAATCATTAGTCTATATTATTTTCTGGAATTTAAGCACTAAAGATGAGGCAAATAACCACAAATTTTCAAAAAGAAAATGGTGAGAGGCAGAGGACCCGGTTGTGATGTCATTAATACTTAGTCATCATAACTTGGCCTTAACAGTTCTTCAGGAACATTTTCATTTTTATTAATGACAGAAAGCTATCCTCATACCCACCTCTGTTTAATCTGAAAGAAGCATTTTCTACCAGGTGCCATCATATCTGACCTTTCCAGCTTCCCAAATGATCCCCCATCTCTGCTTCCTCCCCTTCCCTGTGAGCATCCAGTGTAGAAAACATGTGGCATGGAGCCAGGTCACTGATGTGCACCATGGAAGTTGTTCTGACTGTTCATGCTGGCAGCCACCGCTGCAGCTCAAAGCATTATAGCACTCTGGTACTTTCCCAAAGGTAGTCTCAGAGGGGGCTGATGCATCTGGGTTCTCTTTCTACTGATCAATCAGAACATGCATTTTCAAGAATCAGATTGGATGCAACTCTTTGGGTCATTTTGTATGGTTTTTAAATTGAGAATGAATGCATCCCCATGTTCTGTGCCAGTGACTGACTATCAGAGGCAATCACAACAGGGCTGATAGGGAGTGATCATGAAGTGCCTGCTTTGCCATGGCCCTCATGTGTTATAACTTGCTACATCCGTTACAGGAAGGGGAGATTCTGCCAGGCTAGTTACTAATGTCTATTTTGGCAAACAGAGATACTGTCCTAACTCTCTCAAAACAAGAAAATGAGCTTGTCCAAACAAAGCCTTAAAATAAATTGCAGGCATACCTGAGACTCGGAATGTGTAAGCTCACATACTCATTAGTCAGACACAGTCTCTGCCCTCTGAGCCTAGGTTTTCCTGTCTGCAAAATGGTGTAATACCTCTTTCTCTCACCCTCAGTACTGTTTGCATCCAACCAGATGAATATGTGATTTGAAAGTTATAATACACCACATAAATATATTACTTATTTTGCATATATTTTATATGTAACAATGCTGAGCTTTCTTATCTACATATAAAAGTTTCCTGCCATTAAATAACTTAATAGGTATTTGCGCCAATTACATAGTCCCCCACTGCCCACCACCGCTAAATTTCAGTGTAAGAATGAGAATGTGCTATATTTTGCCATGTGATGGATACATGGTAGGATGCAATAGATACTCATTGAATTAGTTAATTGCTTAGTCCCGTGAGGTTTTTCTGATATGCCTGTGATTACACAGTGGCCAGATTCATACTCCTTAGTTCTAGGATTCTTTCTACATAGTTCACAAAAGCAATGGGCAAACCAGCAGAGGGTCTAATGCTATGGAGTAAAGTGTTTTATTCACATTCTGCTTGGCTCACATACAGTTTCTCCTCTATTCCCTAAGAGCCTTCTGAGGCTCCTTGACTGTTTTCTTGGAGAAAGGCTCAAGTGGGAGATGAGGAGATCGAGCTGCCGGGGCTGAGACTAGAAGGGGTCTAGAAGTGGGTGGGGGAAAGTGTATGCTCAGGACTTTGATTAGAAGACCTGGGATCGAATCTAGACTCTGACACTTTCTACCAAATGGGGGCGGGGGGTAATAAAAAGGTTTGTTATGTGATGAATAAGATAATGCTAAGGATTCTAATTATTTCATGACTATGGTTCTCAAATGAGCAGCCAATTTATTTTCCAGGGGCCTCTGGGAGTCAGATACAGTGTTGTAAATACTTTGCCCTCATGGAGGCTTTCAGTCTGGCTTTAGTTGGTAGTCTATACTTAATCTTCTAATATTCCATATTTTCCATGTGTTCTGAGTTTTTTAGATGTATTTAAGGCTTTGTCAAAATTCTGAGAGCCACTCTCTAAAAAGCTGAGTGATGGTACACATATAACTAACGGGAGAACATATTCTGGGAAAATAAAACTTTTTAAAGTAGATTACTTTCTCATCATACCATATGGCCCTACAAGTGATCAGATGCACTTATATGTGCTGTTGATAGAAAAAAAGAGAATATTACATATACTTATAATTGCGAGGAATTACATCATTAAAGAATTTAGAAATAGAAATTGTCTCTTATTTGAGTTAGAAGGAGTATTGGGGGAAAATCAGAACATCACCATATGGCTAACTTTAATTCTAATTTGCATTTTAATGGAAATGAAGCTTTAAATGCCTCATTCTCTTCAGAGTCTTTGAGACAGTAAGCCTTTTGTGGGTCTCTCTAGCTTAAGCAAACCAGATTTCCGCTGCTAACTTGCCTTCCAGAGAGTTCATACCACCTAAAAGCATTTACGGTGAAAATGTTGCATATTGATTTGTTAAGCCACATCTCTGGGAATCCTTAAACACTGCTGCCAAGAGTACATAATTTTTTTGTAAAAAAATATTTTCCAGCCAGGAGCAATGGCTCATGCCTATAATCCCAGCGCTTTGGGAGGCTGAGGCAGGAGAATCGCTTGAAGCCAGGAGTTCGAGACCAGCCTGGGCAACAAAGTGAGATGTGACTCTAAAAATATTTAAAAATTAGCTGGGCATGATGTGCACCTGTGGTCCCAGCTACACAGGAGGCTGAGACAGGATCCCTTAAGCCTGAGCCATGTTCACACCACTGCACTCCAGCCTGGACAACAGAGTAAGACACTGTCTCAAAACAAACAAAAAACAAAAAAGAAAAAAAAAGAAATGTTTTCCCTAATTTTAAAGGTAGTTTACACTCTTTGAAAAAGAAATATAAAAAAATTGATGGTCTGGAATCCTAGCATCCACAGATAACCACTGTATATTATCCTGCATCTGTTTCTATATATGCATAAGCAATTATAATTTTTTCTGTTGTTTTTGTACTTGCAAAAATGAAATATCGGAGTTCTTATTTGTGATCTCTGTGTGTTCCCTTAAAGCATGTTGTGAATACCTTTTCACAATCAACATGAAGATTCTTATTGGCTGTAATATTACACTATATGAATATGCCGTGATTTATTCAACTTGCCTCCTGGTGGCAGATATTTAGATTGTGAATGGGTTTCAGGACACACTACCTCAAGATATGACACCTTGGTATTTGAGAAAACTGCAGGAAAAGGAGAGTATCTCTGTCTTTCTCCTGCCCTTCTGCCCTGGAGTAGGCCATGAAACCCAGAAAACATTTTCTGACCTCCTGAAGTAGGTCATAACATGTTCATGTGAAAGGTGCCCACTGTATACCAACAGAAAAGGAAGATTGTCATTTCTGAAGACAGACACAGAAACACAGAGAAGAATCTAAACAAACAGGCCTTGCTATATTCCCCCCTGTTTATTACCATTATATCGTACCTCCTTTGTCCAATCATATTTCTTCACAACCACTTTTTCATCAAACTTACCATAAAAATATACAGGTTTCTTTGTCTGAAGCCTCCTGTATTGTATAAAACATATTAAATAAAGCTGTATTGTTTTCTCTCATTAATCTTTCTTTATGATAGAGCCTCAGCCTTGAATCTAGTGATAAGTGAGGAAAATAACTCTTTTATCCCCTACAACTGGTTCCAGCTTTTAACATTACAAACAACTTTATAATAAGCATCCTTATATACAGATCTTTGAGTACCTTCTTAATAACTTTTTAATTTTTAAAAATGGTACCCAATAATTTGGTACATGTTTTTGAAGGAAACATTTTGTCATAACTGAAAAAAGAAAAAAAAAGAGAACTTTCAGTTCTTTAAAAGTTACCAAGTATGTCAAAGTAATTCAAGAATAGTCTTCAGCAAATAGTGCTGGGGAAAAAAATGAATGTCTATGTACAAATAAATGAACCTCAATTTTCACTTTACCCTATAAAATAGTTCATTCAAAATGAATTCTAGATCTAAATGCTAGAGGCTAGAAGAATATAAAATTCTACAAGACAACATTACAAAAAAATCTTTATGACCTTGGAATAAGCAGATTTCTTTGGCAGGATGCAAAACATGCAAACCATTTTAAAAATTAATAAATTCAATTTTATCAAAATTTAAAATGTCTCCCCTTCAAAAGATCCCACTAAAAAAATAAAAGGCAAACTCCAGACTGGGAAAAATAATAGCAGAAGGTAAGTTCAATAAAAGATATCAAGAATATGTAAAGAATTATTACAACACAATAAGAATCAGATAATCTGATAAAAATAAATGGGCAAATAATTCTAAGAGGTCTCCAAAGATGTGCAAATGACCTATAAGCGCATGAAAAGACGTGCAAAATCATAGTCATTAGGGAAATGAAAAGTGAAATCACAATGAAATACCACTTCAAATCCACTAGGATAGCTAAAATAAGAAAGATTACTGTATTCATTCATTCTCACACTGCTATAAAGATACTACCTGAGACTGGGTAGTTTATAAAGGAAAGAGGCTTAATTGAATCACAGTTCTGCATGGGTGAGAAGGCCTCAGGAAGCTTACAGTCACAGTAGAAGGTGAAGGAGAAGCAAGGCATGTCTTACATGGCAGCAGGAGAGAGACAGTATACAGGGGAAACTGTGTACTTACTAATCATCCCTCCCTAACATGAGAACAGCATGGGGGAAACCGCCCCCCATGGTCCAATCACTTTCACCAGGTCCCTCCCTCAACACATGGAGATTACAATTCGAGATGAGATTTGGGTGGGGACACAGAACCAAACCATATCAACTACCATACAAAGTGATGCTGAAACTGGGGTGTGGGAACTCCCACACTTTGCTGGTGGACATGTGAAATGTTCAGCCAGTTTGGCAAACAGTTTGACAGTTTTGTCAGAAGTCAAACATATACTTACAACTTAGCATTTCCATTCCTAGGTATTTATCCAAGTGAAATGAAAACTTAGGTCTGTGCAACAACTTGTACTTGAATGTTCATAGCAGCATTATTTATAATAGCCAAATATCCATCAACTGGTGAATAGACAAACAAATTGTGTTATGATGAACTACTACTCAATAATAAAAAGGAATAAACTACTGATACATGCGACAACATGCAGAATCTCAAAAGAATTATGCTCAGCGAAAAAAGCCAGATGTAAGAACATGTATCCTATGATTTCATTTGTATAAAGTTTTACAAAAGGCAGAATTATAGTGAGAGAAAGCAGATCAGTGCTTGAAAGGGATGGGGACTGACTGTAAAGGGATGAAGGACTTTCCTAAAGTGATGGAAATAGTCTATAGTTTGATGTGGTAGTAAGTGCCTATGTTACAAAACTCATCAAATTGTATACTTAAAACTGGTGAATTGCACCGAATGTAAATTATACCTTAATTTTTAAAAAATCATGGAACTATAATGTTTACAATTGATAGCCTTACCCCAATCTTAATCTTCATCCCACCCAACATCTTGCAGGGGGACACCCATTTTTTGGTAAAAACAATTTTTAAAATTGTTCTGATCCATCAAACAAAAATGTTGTCCACATCAACAGGCTGTTTCAAATTGATCACATGAAAGAGATTTGTTTCTTCCTGGCCTTGTCCAGGATAAGGTTGTGTTTTCTGATTTTTAATCTGCCAAATATTCAAAAGCAGACTAAAAACTTGTCAATGCTCCAAATATTTAGAATCCCAACTTAAGTGTTTGGTACAACATGGACTGAATAGCTGAACATTTGATTGAGTTTTTCATTTTTCCTCCAAGTGTTCAGATGCAGAATGAACATAAGAACAATGAAGAGGATGGGCAGATTTCCAAGGCAGCTGGAAGAAAACTGGACAACTGCATGACCTAAAGATGTAAATCCAACATTTTACATTCAAAGCAAGTCAGGAGGTAAGACTATACCATGGAGACATGAGGGAGATTGTCAATGAGACTTTTCATGCCTCAGAATTTGGTGATGACGGTGATAACGGTGATGATGATGGTGATTATGATAAAAATTACAGCAGCAATGATTTCTTCAGTGCTTACTAAGTTTCAGGCTCTGTATTGAGCCATTTGCATACATTATCTTATTTATTCTTCACAATACCCTTGTGAATGAGGTACTGTTGATACTCCTGCTCGATTGAGGAGAAAACTGAAATATAAAGAGTTCAGGAATCCTCCCCAGTTTTGTACAGGTAGTAAATATTGGGCAAAAGGATCTCATCCTAGAAAACGATTCAGAGAGAAACACAGAGTGCAAGAGAAAACAGAGCATGGACTAAGTTTACCGAAAGCAGCAGATTGGAGAGTTGGGGCAGACACACGAGCCGAGCAGCTGAGGAGAGGCAACGGTGTGGTGGTAGGGTGAGGGGGGCAACATGACAGCCACAGAAATCATTAGAGAACCATAGTAGATCCAACATTTGTGCCGAAAAGTACTTCAACTGCCACTATTCTGTTGTTAAAAGGCGTTGGAAAGCACTTCATTTTGATCTAAAATAGTCTAAAGGGAAAAGTATTCCAGGTTTCCCTCATCTCATCATAAACTTTAAGGTGATTATTTTCTTCCTCATAACTTTGTCAAAACTTTATTTTGTCCTGCAGGGTCTCCCTCCCACAAAATCAGGACCCAGGCATGATGAGGTCCTCTTGTCCCGCCACTCTGTGTGGGCAGCATTTGAAGTGCCAATGCCATAAGATGTCATTTTGGTCTATAGAAAAACCAAGAGGTTTGAATGGATCCAACGCATCTACTTAAGCCCTGATTCCCTGATTTAAGTATTTCAAAGTTAGTCAAGTGTCATGTCATTCTGTCCATCTAAAATCCCTTTGTTATTTTTTTGGGAAAATGGCTTTTTTAAAATTGTAAGATCCCATGTTTATTGAGCATTTACCATGTGGCACATTATTTGCCTAGCACTTCACATGCATTGTCACATATGAGTTTCATGATACTATTATCCTACATTTGCAGGCACAAAAAGTGAGTTTAAAGAAATTGTTTAAGGTAACCATGGTAAAGGCATGGCTGAAGCCGGCAACTCTCTGACTCCAAAGCCCTTGCTCTTTACTTCTTCTCCTTCCTGACCTTCCCTTTGGAATCAGACTGGGGAAAGTTGGACGGTTAAAAGACCCAAGTTTCTGCCCTCCCTGTGTCTCTCTGTGAGTAGAAACCTGAGCCTCACAGAAGCTGTCTATGTATCTACTGATGCAGGACTCAGGGATGTTTGCAAGCACAGCTTTCTTCCGGGGGTGGTCATCACACATCACCCCAACCCACCAAGTTGCCCCTTCTTGCATTATTTATGGATGTTCATGGAAAAATCAATAATTGCAGCATGTGCTACTGGAGTGTTGCAATGAATCAACAACAATTTCTTAGCTTTTAGTTGAGAAAGTAAATTCCAAGGAGTTTTGATGGAGCTAGTCAAGGTAGAAAGGCAATGACTAACACCGAGCTGTAACCAATCCAGCTGGACTCAATCCAGTGGACTCAGGAAGAGATGGTGGTGCCGCTCTTGACAAATGGCTGTTGCCTCTTACCTGAGCACTTCCCACACCACTGGGATTGCTGGTTTATTTTTTAAAAGATGTTAAAAATATAACAAGGAAGAGAAGGACCTAAAAGGAAAAGGTTTCTCTAAGAACTATCTCCAACTTCATTTTATTGTAAGAAGCATTGCTAGTAATCCGTACTGTAAGGAAATCAGGAGGGTAGTTACTGCTGGGAGGGGTCACCACTGGACGGAAGCACAGTTGCACACCTAGGTGCAGTAATGTTCTGTCTCCCAACCTGGGTGCTAGTTACACACACAGGTATGTTCAATTTGAAACTTCGTGGAGTTGCATACCTATGACATATACACTTTTCTGTATGTATATTATGCCTCCGTAAAAAATAAAAGAAGAAACATTGCAAATGAAGATGACCAATTAATAATTTCACCCTCTTTTAATCTGGAGCACAAAACTTTGCAAAAAGCATAAGTCAAAACTTACCTGTGGTGCAGACCCAGGTCTCTGTGGCTCTGCTAAAGACCTCAGCAATGGCCACTGTCACGGGTTACTTTTGGTCACCCCCTGTGAGCAGACCTCTCTTTAAGACTTTGGATACCTCTGATGGAGAAAGAGGAAAGGAGAAAGAGCAGAGGTCAATTTACTCTGACTCTGACCTCCCACAGAGACCAGAACTGTTGGTTCCTGCTCATTTTCCACACTTCGGTTCTGATTTTAGTGACGTCAGCACTAAAATGCCTATCACAGATGCCTGCCTGGCCTAACAGAAAAGACTAGATAGCTGTCTGCCCTCATCAGAGGGATTCCCGAGAGGCAGTTCACACCACATGCAAATGTCTTCTTAAGCTCAGGATCTCCTGAGTTTTAGCTAGAGAAAGCCTAAGAATAGGGTTATCTACCAATTTATTTTTAGCAGTTATAAACAAGTACCCTATGTTAAATTAAGTTTGGCCTAAAGCTGCCCCTTAACATATTTTAAGTTTGGCCTAAAGGTTTTTCCGTACATAGTAAACTGAAACCTAACTAGATGTATAAACAGGCTGTAAATGACTTTTGTAAAAATAATTGAGTTTAGGCCAATCACATGTGGCCAACTGTTCAAACCACATTCAAACAAGACCAACACTGAGCTGTAACCAATCCAGCTGTTTCTGTACCTCACTTCCATTTTCTGTATGTCACTTTTCTTTTTCTGTCCATAAATTTTCTTAGTCCATGTGTCAGTGTTGGAATCTCTCTGAACCTGTTTCAATTTGGGGGCTGCACAATTCACAAATCATTCTTTGTTCAGTTAAACTCTGTCAAATCTAATTTGTCTACGGTTTTTGTTTTAACACCTAAAAATTGCTTCCAAAGAGAAAAAGTATTTTTTTCTTCCTCAGATCTCAGGTCACAACGTTCATCACAAATTTACATTAGACAAGATACTTTGTGCTAAAAAGAAACAGGTTGACACTCAGTAAGACACAGGAAAAGTCAACCAGCACATACCCCCTTCCAAGAATGTAAGTGGTAAAGAGGATGAAAGTGGTCTGGCAAATGAAACAAGATTGATCAGATATTGATTAATCAATGTTGAAGCTGGAACAAAGATACACAGGTATTTATAATACTCTTCTTTCTAACTTACATAGTTTTAGAATTTTTCCATAATTCTAAAAGTTTTAACAAGGCAACTAGACATTTAAGGTGAATGCCAGATGTCCAGTATGGATGACTAAGTCTAATAAGATCAAATTCATAAATGAAGACAAATGTTCAGGTTATAAAAGAAACTGTCTTTTCATTGAGGAGAAGTCCTTCTCATTATAAACAGGGTTTGGCACTAAACAGGAAATTCTAGAGGTGAGGTATTTTTCTCATGTCAAGTGCTCATTTTTTAAAGCTTTTTCCACCTGGTGCAGTAGACAATACATGGGCTTTGGAGTCAGGTTGACCTTGGTTAGAATACTAACTGCGTTGTCCACTGGTCATATAATCTCAGAAGCAATACTTAACATTCCAAAACTCAGTTTTCTCAACTCCAAAAGGCAGAATTGTGCTGTTAACTAAATATGTTAAAGCGCTTAATGCAGTGCCTAGAACACAGAGGGTGTTTACTTTTAGCAATGTTGCATTAATATTATCAACATCATTGAAACAAAGGCTATACATATGGTATAAAGTACGTGGATACTTAATCTGTATTTTCCCGAGGTATTAGCATTCCCTTCCATGATCTCTGATGGTAGTAACATTTATTAGCTTAAAATTTACCAAGAATCTGTATGATTTTAGTAATTTGAGGCATTAAGCTAATTGAGTCACATTGTAGAATTCTCTCTCTAGATCACATTCACTTTCTTTCAGTTGCTACGTTGTAACACCTGGGAGGTCACCTTTGACATCCTAATTAAAAAATTAAAGGCTTTTCCCTGTTTCTCCTGCTCTTTGATTCTTCTGTAGCCAATGGGCTATTAGGCACTCTTCCTTCTTGAAATCGTACTCTTTTACTATCTGACATGATGCCGTGTTGTCCTGGTTCTCTTCCCACCTCTTGACAACTTGTTTCTTTTTCTTCATTAGCTCCTTCTTCTCCACCTACCTTTTTAAAAATGAGAAATTCTTTAGTTCACTCCTTGGCTCTGGCCTTCCTAGGATATACCTTCTCTTATTTCCATCTCCATGCAGATGACTCCTGAATCTCCATCCAAAACCTCGCTGGCAATCAACATAGCAAAGCAATGAACATTTTATTTGATCACTGAGCCTTCAGCAAAACCTCAACATCTAGGTCAAAGTTTCTCATCTGAGATCAAAACTGTCTTTCTCTACAGATTCCTCCATTATTCCAATCTTTTCAGCCTGAAATCTCAACTTTATGTCTTTTCTTTTCTCTATGGAAAGTATCTAAGTAGTGACCACTAGACTTTGGTTATGGTTCGTTTGTCCCCACTATCCCTCAGGATGAAATTTTATTCCTAGTGTAGCAGTGTTAGGAGGTGAGGCCTAATAGGAGATCTTTGGGTCATAGGGGTGGATCCCTCATGAATAGATTAATGCCTTCCCTGGGGTGGAGTGGGGGGTGAGCAAGTTTTCACTCTTAGTTTCCACAAGAGTTGGTTGTTAAAGAGGGGCTGGCACCTCCTCTCTCCCTCTCACTTCCTCTTGCCATGTGATCTTTACAGGAGCTGGCTCCTCTTTACCTTCTGCCATGAGTGGAAACTTCTGAGCTCTTCACCAGAAGACAACCAGAGTTTTGTGCCATGCTTCTTGTACAGCCTGCAAAACAGTGAGCTAAATAAACTTTTCATTTATAAATTACCTAGCCTCAGGTATTCTTCTACAGCAACACAAAATAGACGAAGATAGTGACCAGGTCTTGTTGATGTTTATTTCACAGTAGTGGTTATATTCCTATTGACACAAGCTAAATTGGACTCTTTTACCTTTCCTAGGATTGCTGAAAAGGTCCCTTAATGGTTTCCTCAATTTCAGTATCAGTTACCTCCATTCTATATCCCACATCTATGTCAAACTATCCTTCTCCAAAACACTGTCAGAACATGTCACTCTGCCACTCAGAAGCCTTCCAGGACTCTTCACTGATTACTGGATTATATCTAAAACCTTCAGCTCAGCATTCAAGAGCCTCCACAATGGGCCTCAATATACTTTTACCACCTCCCCTCACCTCAACTTCTCTACGTAAAATAACAGCTCCAGATAAACTTAATTACTCATTCTCTTCCAACTATACTTTAATCCTTCCATTCATCTTTCTTTTTCTTAGGCTGCTTTCCCCCACCAAAATTCCCTTCATAGCTTAATCCTAACTCCCAATGGGACCAAGGTCAGATCTCACTTCTTTAGTAATGAGGTTCCTCATTCCCTAACTTGAACTAATCACTCCTTCCAAAAAATTTTTCACAATTATTATTCAGATAATACATTTGGTAATTAACCACTTACTGCCTACTGACATCTTTTCCTTTATTGCTTGCTACTATTAAGTGCTTTATTGTTATTCAAGTTTTCATATTTGTAAAACTTGTATCTCCAACTTGATTGTTTACCTCTTCTTTTAAAAGGGACAAGCCTATCCTCTTTGTGTCTCACAAAGCATTTAAGAGTAACTTGCACAATGTATTAACTTCTTGTCCAAATGATTTTAGAAATGCTTACCTCCAATAGTTAGGACCTATTCAGTCATCACTTGATATTCTCTCAGTTAATATGTCTTCATGATGGTCCTCAGAGCTTGGAGAAAGCATGCATCTCCAAAATGTGTGTGCATTCTGTCACGGTTCGTATCCTGGATCCTTCCTGTCGGCTTCATGTACTCCCTACTATAGGGCAAATTTGGTCTTTAACTCTACCATTAAACCAACTGAGTGTGATTTCTAAACATTGAGAGTAGACAGCTAGATTAGTTACACTGTAATAATGTGAAACAAGAAATTTCTTCCCCTTATCCCACACAGATCTTAATAAAGTTGTTTTTTAAAATGTGGGCTTGATTACTCACTGTTATTTTTATCTAGTATTATTTAAAATGTCCAAGAGCTTGAAAAGAAATGAATGTGATACGTCCATTGACCTATTTGTAAGAAGCTAGATATCTGCAAATTGTGAAATAGAGTCAACTAGCAATTATTCTCATGCAGATCCAGGCTTTTCCTGACAACTAGTGATCTGTGGTCTGTTACCAACCAGCTGTCTTCTTCCTCCAGCTCACACCCAGCCTACTTTACCCAACCACACTGAAAATGAATGTCCACTTGATCCAACCTACTAATATCAATCTAATGCAGGTTGAAAAATAAGTATCATATCATGTGTCAATCTCTGTTGATTTGTGCCAGTTACCTGGATTGCAGTGATGCAAAGAATTCTAAAGCTATATTCCGATTCAGCAGGAAGGGCCTGTTAGTGAGTCTGCTATGGGCACAAGTCAAGACGTGTTGGCACTTGAACCATGAATTTGCAATCTCTGGCCAAAGTAAAACTTAAAATGTGGAGTTTCTTGTCGGAACTAAGGTAAACCTACCCCTTGGCCCTCTGAAGGTTTGCTGAAAATCAGCTGACAGAAGATTAATAAGAGAAAAGGCATACAAAATTTTATTGTAATGTGCATAGCATGGAGGATCACAGGAGAATGATAGAAGTGATATACCCTTTTCTATAGGGGAGGAAGGAGACGGGAAATGTAGACATTTCTTTTAAGGCACAGTAAGTCATTAGGGAAAAATAATGGACCTGGGAGGTGGGAGGCCAACATTATGGGAAGGTGAGGGGTGGAACTACACAGGAACAAATTATGCAGATCAAGGCCCACAGGTAATCTCTTAGAGCTGCCCTCAGAAAAATAGATGAAAAGTCTGTCTGGGCAGGGTGAAGATTCCCAGCCCCCTCCCCTCCTCTCCCCTCCCCTCCTCTTGTTGTGATTAATCTTTCCTGGTTATTTGATGAGATCCCTCAGAAAGGCATTTAAGATAACTGCATTTCTTTTGGAAAGACGCTTTCTTGGTCACATAAAGAAATTCTAGGAAGAGTTCTTCCTTGTGCTTAAGGGACAAGACATAAAGGAATCTTCATTCATAGGCTGCTCCTAAGGCTCCCAGCACATCACAGCATCAGTCTTTGGGGCAGCACTTTCTGAGCCCCAACGTTCTCAAAGGCAAAGATTCTGCTTTATTCATTTCTACACATCTCCCTCTCTTCCCCTTTTACTAAGTCATGGCGGATATAGCCTGCCATGACGTTGGTACCGTTAGAAAAGGTATGGTTGCTTTAGCTGTATCTGTGCCTGTAGTGAACATGTGTACTCCTAGTCACACTCACTTTCTATTTCCCCTTCTTGTGGAAACAGTCCCCATCTTCATTTAGAAATCCATTCGTCTCCTATTTTCAATCTATATGGTTCCAGGGAGATGATTGTAACACCAGCTCATTGTGACATGGGTTTCAGGCCACCCAGAATGATTATTAAATTTTGCAATAACTGGCTTAGGAAGGATATTTAACCCTACAGGGACAATGAGATACCTTAGAGTTTTCTTCTGAGGTGTTTGTGAGGGAAACAGTCACTCTTCTTGCTTGCTGGGTTTGAAACTGAGAACTATCTTGCTGTGACATGGAGTTGAGACTTTTAAACTTACCAAAAAAAAAAAAAAAGACCAAGTCAAAATATGGTAACAACAGTTGTGATTAAATAACCTAAGCCCCAAATCCATCATTCCTGAAGCCCTGATTACCTTTCATTAATAAATCATCTTTTCTGCTTAAGCTTTTTTGAGTTTTCTGTCACTTATTACTCATACAGTCTCCCTGAGACAAAACTTTATAAGGACCTTATTTTACTCCTATCAACTGCAAAAACAATATCTAATAAAAAAACATGAGAAAGGGCTGTGTGGGTGGTGTTTATGCTGATGTTAGGAAAGATCATACCCCAGCAGTAGAAAACAGAGCAATTCAAAAGCATGTGTTCTGGGAAGGGACTGCTAGTTGGGTCTGTTTTTTGTTTTACTCACTCTTTTGTGAGTACTAATAATTGAGACTAAGTTATACACTTCACAAGTGCTTCAACAGCAGTGAAACTGGGCCAGGAAGGGGAGTTTGGCATTGAGTCACCTGCCAGGATAGTGTGTTGCAGGAAATCTCGAAATCAAAAAGAGATGCCTCCTCTAGGAGAGGTAGGACTGGACCAGGCAGCTGTGGGAAAAGTTGGTTTCTAGCCACAGGCTTTTTCTGTAGGCAAATCAAACCAGCCTAGGTTTCCAACCTAGGCACAGGGCAGGCACTCCAGTCTCAGACACCTCGATCCGTTCCAAAGGATCCAAAGAGGACAAAGAGGTAGCGGGGAGAAGCCATAGCCTACTCATTCAAGAAGGTAGTTTTCAGGATGAAAGTTAATCACAAATGTGTCTGTCCTGTCTGGATTTTGGCAGCTTTGTTGCATGACTTGAATACCGGCTCATGTCAGAACATTATCTAGAGGAATATGCCCACTGCTTAGTGAGTATCTTTGACATTATTAACCTTGAGTAACTTGAAGAAACAGTAGAGTCTTGGCCATAATGATTCTCTTCATCTTAGGTTGGTATTTTTCCCAACTACAAATAGTAGCTTTCCGCTTCCCCAAGATCAGGCTGAGGGTGCCTTAAACATCAATGTTGAAATACTCATTTCGGCTCCAGGAAAATGAATCTGTTGTGTCTCAAAAGAATTGTTCTCTGAGGCAAAACTATCTTTTGCTGCAACGCCCCCACAAAACCCTGCAGGAAAGGGTCACGCAAGTATCTACAAAGGAAACATCAACGAAGATTTCCTTTCTTCTCTCTCCCTTTTTTTCCCTTTTAGCTCTAAGCTACAAACATGTTTAAAAGTCCAAGGGATGAGATCAATTCTGAATGGTCCTTGTTCTTCAGGATAAGTTCAAAGGTATCAAAAGTCAGCCTTTAAGGCTGAAGGAAAAATGCTTTCTACTTTGCCGCCAAAAGATTTTGAAGTCTAGGGGCTTCATAGAAATTCCAAGGTAAGAACCAAGAGGGAAGTCATAGATTGTTCCCTGACATCAGAAGATATGGATTTTTTCTTTTTGGTAGGCAAATCAAATCCACACAGCTGTGCCTTTAGGACAATTAAACACACCTACAGGATCACACCAGGATGCCAAGAAAATGTCCCCATGAGACAAATGGTGAGCATTCTGACATCATATACACTGATTGCCTTTTTTAATTCTGAGGCCTTTTCACACAGATTTTACTCAGATAAAAATGCAAGCATCTGAACCATATGCTTAAGTGTTTTCTCTGTACTGTTGGCCGGAGCAGCTGGCAAAACATGATCTAGGGCTGCTAAAACTGTTCTGACAAAAGCACTTTAGTGGGGTCTGCAGGACAGGGTCTGAAAGATGTCAGAAGTTTTAAAAGGTACTAATTGCTCAAAGGATGAAATAATCCCTCTGAAAACTAACCCAGCATTTTAATAGAACCCAGAACAATACTGAGAGAATCTCAAGGGGAAAATCTGCTTGTTTTCTAACTCCTGCTGATAAAGAGGAAAAACATAACCACTAAGGATAGGGAAATGTGGAAGAATGTATTGGCTGGGCTTTTCAGGCACCTATGGATCCTTCAAGAATTGTACCCAAAACTTTAGCAACTGAGCAAGAAACAAAAGAGCAGAAGCCTATTATCGAAGAACTGTTGGAAATAAGGCTATTGGCCTCTGTGCAAACCTCTGATGTCTGTCAGTTCAGCCTTTCCAACAACTCTTGCAGAGGTCTGCCTGGAAGACAGGAAGGGGACTATGGCCAAGGGATGCAGAAGAATATTCTGTCCTCACAGTCAGGCCCATTAACCCTCCTGGGAGAGATCAAAACTCACAACAGATCCCTGATCCAGTTATTTGGCTCATGCAATCAATGGCTGTCTATTAGAATTTATCAAACATATGAAATCTTACATTACTGGGAAGTGAAACCAAGTGAGGACTAAACATTTCAGATGCCAATCAATCAGGACTTGGGGACATCAGTCCCCATTGTTATGTTTTATACAGCCACAGTGCCTCTCTGCATCAGAGGATCTCACAGATTCTGGGCTTCTGATAATCATTTCTCAATCTTTTGAATATAAACCAAAAATAAAATTCTAAGTTTCCCAACCATCTCAACCATCTGAATGGACCCAACCTCTCAGCCAGGGGCATTCCAAAGTTAACGTGAAAAACTAGTTCAGGCCGTGATGGGAAGGGGAAGCTGAACATATCTCATTATACTCTCCTCCCTGTTGGAATTCAGGCACAGCTCATCAGCTTTAACATAAACACAGAGACCTTAAGATTGATAGAACAGACTCTTAAGTCTAATAAGAAACATTTACAGTCTATTCTCTCTGAAGCCTGCTACCTTGAGGATTCATCTGCATGATAAAACCCTGGTCTTCATGACCTCTCATCATAACCCAGACATTCCTATCTATTGATTCCAGGTCCTTAGATAATAACTCTTTCAACCAATTGCCAATCAAAAAATATTTGAATCTGGCCAGGTGTGGTGGCTCACACCTGTAATCCCAGCACTTTGGGAGGCCAAAGCGGGCAGGTTGCCTGAGCTCATGAGTTCAAGACAAGCCTGGGCAACACGGCAAACCCCCATCTCTGCTAAAAATACTGGGCATGGTGGACTGCGCCTATAGTCCCAGCTACCCAGGAAGCTGAAACAGGAGAATTGCTTGAACCCAGGAGGTGGAGGTTGCAGTGAGCCGAGATCACGCCACTGCACTCCAGTCTGGGAGACAGAGTGAGACTCTATCTCAAAAAAAAAAAAAAAAAAAAAAAAATTTGAATCCATCTGTGACCTGGAAGCTCACCCACCTCAACCCCCAATCCCTCTGCCCTCCACTTCCAGTTGTCCCACCTTTCCAGACCAAACCAATGTACATCTTACATGTACCGATTTGATGTCTTATGCCTCCCTAAAATGTATAAAACCAAGCTGTAGCCCAGCCACCTTTGGACACATATTCTCAGGATCTCCTGGGCTGTGTCATGAATCATTGGTCATTTATATTTGGCTCAGAATAAATCTCCTCAAATATTTTACGGAGTTTGTCATTTTGGTCGATGCTTATTTTTATCAACAGAGCTAGGAACCTGAAGATGAGTAAATAACTCAGTATCTAACATACACAAATACATCACAGTAGGATCCTCGGCTCTTGATCCCCATTGCCAATTGCATTTTCGATAAGAACAGATGAACTAAATCTATAAAGAAAGATGGTTCCAGGATAGCCATTCTATTCCCCAAATGAGCAATTAATATATTACTGCTGTCTAAAAAAAATGATCTAAACAAATAACATAAAACACATCCCAGGTTATTCAATAAACACACAAAACAGATTAGTCTCTCATGATACATCCAGGAATTAATTGAGTATAAAATATTGTGCAGAAATGAGGACACTCTCATGGCGATGAAGAAATAATGGTTTTACAAAATGTAGCAGTGAGCCCAGCGTCTCATTACCCTCCCCTCAGTCCCCTTCCTCTCTGCTTTTCCTTCCACCTGAGGCAGCAATGAACAACAGAGGGAGTTGCCCAAGATGACCAGACAGAGGGCATGATTTCTGCAGATGAATCGCAGCTGTGTGGCCTACTGCTACCTCAGAACCCAATCAGAACTCAGGAGAGAGTTGCTCTCAGATGGAATAGCCTTGTTACTGACGTTATAAAGGCAGCAACATGTCTTCTCTGAAAGATAAAACAGTATTATCCACATTTCATCTGGTAAATTCAATTCCTTTGGGCTTATTTACCATCTTGAAGATGGTGCTATTCTCTGTGAGCAGAAGTTTCAAAGTGAGATTATGCTAACTACTCATCCTTGTGTCTCACTGCTATAGCACACAGAGATGACTCCTCATGTGTTATCTGCACAGAGGATGCTCTCTCCTGTCTCCAGAAAATGCTGGCGTTCAGCCTTCTGCTTGGCTGGAATTTTTAGTTTTGGGGTCTTTTGATGTTTGTTTAGGGAGGGAATGTTATTATTACCTTGCAGCTACGTACCTTGGAGGTTTTAGAGCTTCTGGCTCATCTATCATTTATTGAGCACCTCCTACATACCAGACCGTGTGCTTAGTTCATGCGCATGCATTATCTCAATAATTTTCTCTTGAGATGGGTATCATATCTCTCTATTATGCAAACTGATATGTCAAGAAGTTAAGTTTCTCATCCCAGCCAAAAGAAATAGTAATGATTTTAAAATTGGAAAGTCAATATACATCTATTCACTATCTCAGAGCCCCCTCCCCAGGACTGTACCTTTGCCCAACTCATCAGAACCAGGAAGAAGCTGCCATTGGGTCTGTGAACTGTAGCCACATAAACATGTCTGCAATATTCCTACCTACACAAAATGTGAATGTGTCAGCATTTGCCTGACTTCTTAATAAAATGCCTGCCATTCCTCCCAGTCAATGGGAACCCAAGAACAGCAGGAGCATGTATTTCTTCTTCTGCATGTGAAAATCTACAACTGAACCTCAGTACATAACCCATAGCTAGTAAGGTGGCCAAAAGAAGTGCATAGAGCCTACCAAAATAAGAAATGTGCAAATGGTATGCGAACCATCCAGCGCTACCAGCTCTCTGGGCAAACCAGTGCTGACTTTCCTACTTGGCCTCTTGGGAAAGAGATAATGATCAAAGTAAACAATTTTATCACATGTTAGAAAGTTCTAGGTATGGGATAGTTAAATTCAAGGAGAATACAACCATAAATTAATACGCTTTTTTGATTAATTTGTGAACATATATGGTCTGGTTAGTGCAGAGAATTAGACTATGAAAAGAACCACATTGAAGAATATTAGTCCTCAGCATGAAGACAAACTGATCTCATCACTTCTTCTGTGCCACCTATATTTCTCTTATTGCAGCTAATCAATATGGCCCACCATGGTGGGAATAATTATGATTACATAACTATGTAACTGAAATTTTATCAGGTTAGAATCTGCTCAGCCTTTCCCCAAATCCATGTCTCCCAATTTTGCTAGGCATGTGGTACGCAAGAAATCACTGCTCTTCCAAGCATTGGTACACAGACAGTCAAAGGTCACCAAGGGTGACCAGGTCATAGGGCAGTTCTCAAACTTTTCCACCAAAATCTCTCGAGGGCAGAGGGAGCCAACACATCACTTGGAGGGTCTGCCCAAAGGCCTTCAACAAGTGGATGGCTTCTTCCAAGTCTCATGCTTTATCTTAAAGCTTGTGAGAATCTTTCATTTTTGCACAGTTCACATATTTGAATATAAAAAATATTTTATATTACTTATGTACTTAGAGCTGAAGCTTTAAGAATGCATCCTATGAATCTAGTATTTTAAGTGCTACCTTACATTTTGAGGGTACAAATATGAAATCTAATGTCCTCGGTTCTTAAAAATCAGAGCAAGGGATAGGAGAGAGAGGAAATGGATGAAAAGAAGCCATTGGTCAACTGAATGGCAGAGCTAAATTTATTGTAAATTGATAACAAGAACAAACCCTAGCCTGCTCTATTTTAAAGAAGACTGTGCAAATGTGTGCTTTGTGTCCCAGTTACACAGGCAGTGTAAGCACCATTTCACAGCAAGGAGTGCTTGTCACAGGGCTACTGAATGGCTCATTTCCCAGGCAGGGCTGCTGGTCTGCAACCAGGAGGCTGACTCATGGGAATGCTCCTGCACTGACCCCGCCTGGAAATCCCCAGAGAACCTTCCCAGTTTCTCATTCCCTCCTCAGCAGTGAGCTGGGGAGCGGAGCCTCCCCCTGGGCTTCTCAGGCACCATGTCTCAGATACCCTTAGCTTGACAGGCCAGTCTTCCCCCTGACTGGAGTCTTCGTAGGGAGCGGGCTCCAGAGTGCAGAAGAAGTGGCTGCCATGGTGAGGTCCTGTTACATACACGATTCAAGCTGTTGACACCAGGCCTTATCTGGCCATCTGTGCATGTCTGTGAAGACAGTCGCCATGGCACCAGCCTGTGGGCAGTGAGAGAGGTGCTGGAAGGGAATTCAGAGCCTGAATAACCCTGGGGTGAGCAACAGAGAGTGGAGAGGCAGAGCAGGGAGGGGTAAGGAGGCGCTAGAAGTTCTATGAAATTATGTCAGAGGTAGGGCTGCTCCCTAAAGCTCCCTCAGAAAGAGCCGCTAGTTCCTTCCCTCACCAGACCTCCTTGGACCATCATGGCTGCCTTGGGCTCTTAGCTCAGGCCACGTTTGCCCTTATCTGGTACTTCCCATTTGCCACGGCCTCCAAGCCTCTCATCCCCTCCACCCTCACCGCAATACCACCCACCACATCCTCTCTTTTCTGCTTTCAAAGCCTGCTCTAGGAATACTCTCTGGTGATCCTGGAAGATTCCCTGACACACTCGCCTCGGCTCTCATGTCTATACAAGGATAAAGTAGATGTATGTATATGTGTATAAGGTGTTCTAGTTGTGAGCAGCAAGCCAGACCCAGAAAGGAAAAATCAAAACAGAGTAAAACCGTGATCTAAAAAGAATTAAGAGAAAAACAACTTCTACGATTCTCAAGTAAAGGAGGAAAGCATTCATGTGGGAGTGGAACCTCTGTTCCCTCCAGAATACTGGGAGGCCAAGGGGTAGGGAAGGTTGCAATATCTTCTGGTATGAGAACAAAAATCTAAAAAAAGGAAAGAGAGGCAACAGAAAAAGGAAAAGAGAAAAAAGGAAAAAGGGAGACTAACTAAAGAGCAGGGGAAAGCAAGGTCACTTCTTAGTCAGAGAGGCAATATTTTGAGTGATTTTGGAATAAGAATACTTTCAGACTTTGCCCACAACAGAATCTGAAGAGATTGAAAGTGTGAGTTGAGTATAGAAGAAACAACTTGGTTTTGAAAGTTTTCCTCTGTGAGCTGGGCGGAGGAGCTGGAACTTGGAGCCCAGGAGGGCAATGATGACTGATATTTATATGGTGCATGCTATATGTAGGCACTCCTCTGAGCGCCTCCCATGTTTTAATCCCCTTAGTGCTCACAGCAACTCTCTGAGAAGGGAATATCACTCTCCCCAACTATAGTTGTGAAACCTGGGCCCCGAGAGGGCAAATGGCTTGCCCAAGGTCACACAGCTAGAAAGTGGGACACTCAGGATTTGAACACACGTGGTCTGACCCTGAACCCAACCCTCTTTACCACTACCCACTAGCTTTTGTTCACAGTTACTCTCAGTAATAGTTTCCCAAATGCAAAGTCACAAGTTTAAAAAAAGAAAGAAATGGGTGGAGACAAATTTCAAGCAGGTTTTAGAGAAGCAGCCTGTAAGCCTGGGAGGGCTGGGTAATTAACGATGCTCCACCACGTGGGGGAGTGAGCAGGCATCTCAGAGAAATCCCTGGCTTAGAACCTCTGACTTTCCTTTGTTCTTCAGTGGGTTCTGAGCATTGGGTAGGGGGAGGAAAGGTCACCTAAGGGTATCATTATTTCATGGCCCCACTTCTGTTTTAAAAGGCTCAGCCTTGAGTTTCTAAGTGTCCTTCAGTCTTCTTTAAAGATTTAAACTGGAGCCAAATGTGATAGCATGTGCCTGTAATCCCAGCTATTGGGGAGGCTGAGGCAGGAGAATCTGAGCCCTAGAGTTCTGGGCTGTAGTGCACTATGTAGATTGGGTGTCCACACTCAGTTTGGCATCAATATGGTGACCTCCTAAAAGCAAGGGACCACTATGTTGCCTAAGGATGGGTGAACTGGTCTGGGTCGAAAATGGAGCCGGTCAAAACTTCTATGCCAATCAGTAATAGGATGGTGCCTGTGAATAACCACTGCACTCAAGCCTGGGCAACACAGCGAGACCCTGTCTCTTAATAAAACAAAACAAAAACCCTCAAACTGGAGCTGAAGACAAAAAAAAAAAAAAACCCACTCTATTGTAACCACTTAAAGAGTTGTTGACTAGGGATAAAGCCCTCAAGTAGACCAATATCAGGAATCATTCAGACACAAAATATGCTGGGCTATTCTTCTTGGTCTTTCTGACATCGCACCCTCTATGTATCTTTTCTTCTCCCCGCCCTGGCCTTGAGGAGAAATTGCTGGGAGAAAGTTGCCACCAGAATCTCTAGCCAAAGACCTACCTTTTTTCTATTCCATAGTAGTCTAAAGGTATAACATTTGGCATCCTAAGCTTTTCATGATCTTTGAGGAGCCTTAGAAGCTACTGTGTACTTAAATTACTTACTAAGTGTCTACAGCAGTTCTACAGATGTAAGTCTCTTGCTGGAAAAAATTTCTTTTTCCTTAAACTGAACCAAGCCTGCTGGTGTAAATGAAACCTCAGAAAAAAGAAAATACTCTTGTTCGTTGTTATCGCTTTGCCAGATGCTGCCACATGACCACATTAGACAGGTGGAAATCACTAACCATCTACCTAAGAGAGGAGTGATAGGTACTTCGGCCTCAGGTTCTCAGGTTTCAAACCTTGGATTTCAGAGTTTCTGTAAATGGAAAGAGGCATTGTTTCTGATAAGTGTCTCTGATAAACCCACTTGGGAGAAAATAAAATCTTGTTACATAACTGGCTTTCCTTTTTTGTTTTGCTTTTTCCCTTCCTTTCGGTGGGACTGATTCTGGGGGGAACATGCTGTTTTCACTGGGTGTTTATGAAGAAATCATTTTGTATTGTACACTCAATTCAGTGAGGAGTGGTTCTCAATGGTGACATAAGGACCCACTGATGTGTCTCAATAACTTATAGGGAGTATCACAAATAAGTTGTTACTCATGATAGAATACCAACGTGTCAGAATGAGTTCCATTACAAAACACAAACTAGAGGCGATTTAATATTCTCGCTGTTTCAAGGTCATTCATAAACTCATGCCTTCCAGTGTGTTTTCTTAAATGACAGAGAAAGAGACAGAATTACAGCCAGTGAATGGAATGACATACCCTCAAAATACAACCATGGGCCACCTCACAACTATCAGGATAGGATGACTACAGTAACAAGCAAAAAACACCAAAAACAACAAAACAGAAAATAAAGTGAGAAAACGGAGAAATCAGAAATACCTGCGTACTGTTGGTGGGAATGTAAAATGCTATAGCCACTCTTAAAAGCAAAATGGTAGCTCCTCAAAAAATTGAAAATAGAATCACCATATGATGTAGCAATTCCATTTCTGGGTATATACCCAAAATAATTGAAAGCAAGGTCTTGAAGAAATGTTTGAACAACCACATTTATAGCAGTATTATTCACAAAAATCAAAAGGTGGAAGTAACCCAAATGTCCACCAATGGATGAATGGATAAACAAAATGTGGTACATACGTACAACAAAGCATTCGTCAGCCTTAGAAAAGGAGGAAATTCTACGAGAGGTGCCAAAATTCTGCTAAATTATAGGTATAAACAACTGTTCCAGAAGTCACAAGATTTGTAACCTTCCCAATTACTTCTATAGGTAACATTATTACTGTGGAACCTAAGGTTGGCCTTTTGAGATGGTTTTTCAGACCTTTGCATTTCTGATGATGGGACGACTCTACCCAGATGACTCTATTTGGACTGTGAAGGCAACTCATGACTCAACCAGTCCTGTGGCCCCCGCTCAGAGGCTGACTCCGTGCACAAAGACCATTTTCCACACCCCTATGATTTCATCCCCAACCAATTCCCACTCCCTAGTCCCCTGCCCACCAAACTATCCTTGAAATCCCCCAACCTACCAGCCTTTAGGAAGACTGATTTGAGTAACAACTCCATCTCCTGTGTGGCGGGCCTCATGTCAATTAAGCTTTTCCTCTACTACAATGCCATGGTCTCAGTGAATCGATTTTATCTGTGCGGCAAGCAGGAATAAGCTATTGGGTGATTACAGATAACTGACAAATGCTGTTACACCAAAATTTAGAATTTTGGTGATCAATTCTGACCTCTTTTTAAAAAAAACCGGTTGGCAGAGTTTGTTATTGTAAGGCCGGTTGCCTTGACAGGAGGCTGGACATGCTCGCCCCTGCTCTCGACATGCCCACCTCTGCACTCGGCACCTAGCCCACACCCACTTCTGCACTCTGCACTCAAATCTGCACTCAACACCAGACTCTGCACTCGGCACCTAGCCTGCCGTTAGAAAACCCCGCCAAAATTTAAAAGAAACCCCGCCAAACCCTGGCCAATAGCAGCTGGCCCCACTCCCCCTGGACGGCCCACTCACCGGCAGTCCCACCTACCTACCAATAGTAGCTCGCCCCGACCATGTCCTGTTCCCTCACAATCAATCACAGACACCCTCACTCACTATAACCCCCCCCCCAACTTCCCCCTCAGGAAGTCAAGCGCGAGTTCTCTGGCCTCCCTTCCGCGGACCGTAGAACCTCGCCCTGGAGCCGAATAAATTGGAACCTAATTTTTCTTATACTGGCCTCAGTTTCCTCACTTTAAATTCGACAGTAAACCTTACAGTTATATTTCTGTTCTACTGTCAAAATCTTCTCACTGGCTAGTTCATTAAACCGATCTGTTTCATTTTCTATTTCATCAGTATGTTCAATTGCTTCTTGCTGTTTTTTTTTCTCCCGTCTTCGGCAAGCCCAGAGAGGTTGATGTCTCCGCCTGTCTTGAGGAGAAGGCGGTCTGGGTTTCTTCTTTAAAGGCATGAGTGGAGACTGGCATATGGGAGCCGTGTTGTGAGGAGAGCCCAGGAACCAGACCATGAGTCTCCTGGCTCCACAGGAGGAAGCTCAGAAAGCTCAGTAATTTGTTTTTAAAGAAGGGGAATGCAAAACTCAGGAGAGCAGTTATTTTGGTGGGAGAGGCAGACATCATGGAAGAAAACCCAGATATTAATATTCCAGCCCCTGCCTGTTTATGTCAATAGTCTTCACAACTTTCATACATTATGCATTATATTTATTATTTATTTTATATATATAATATGTAATAAAATTTTAAGATAAAATATATTTTAAAAAGGAGAAAATTCTGATACATACAACAATATGGATGAACCTGGAAGACATGATATTAAGTAAGATAAGACAGTCAAAAAAGGAAAAATACTGTATGAGAGAGACACAAAGCAGAGGTGTGTTTGATGATGTGAAGTTGTTGTTTAATGAGTACAGAATTTCTGTTTTGCGAGATGAAAGCGGTTCTGGAGACTGCACAACATGAACATATTGACACTGTACAGCTCAAAAACGGCTAAAATGATCAATTTAATGCTAAGTACATTTTACCACAATTTTCAATGTTCATAGTTTTCCAAAAAAGAGAACTACGACCATGGCCCATAGGAGTGTGTTGCAAGTGAAGCATTACCCAGCACACATGCACAGTGGAAACACAACTTTAGACGATGGAGCATTGGGAAGTTGTGAAGTACTGCTAAGACCATTTCTTTTCTTACCCTCCTTTTCCTTCTTCTTCTTCCTCATAGTCTATGTAAGTTTATCACCGAAGTCCATCATTTGCAGAATCTTGCAGCTTTCCCTTTCTTTTCTGCCACTGCAATCTCCATCCTCTCATACAATCTACATTCTAACTCACCTCGATTCTCCTTGATCCTCATTTCCCTTCCCCTCCGATGCTTTCCTATGCCCCTCCCATTCAAGTGTTTCTTAAAAAGCCCTTATCCCATGTTTTTAGCCTGTCCAATATGATATAATAATTCTTCTTTAATTATGTATGGGGTCTAACCACAATTACCCTTTACAAGCAGACCTTGTTTTCTGTTGCTTTCTTCCATGAGCTTTCATCCTAGCTGGAACAGATTCTTCATCAGTCTCACCTCTGTGCCTCATGCTAAATCTCCCCATCTTGAAGTACAGTAGATCCCTGATTTCATTTGAAAGCCACCTGTAAGGCCTGTGGCCTGTCCTTATCTGTCATGAATGGAAGCCCTGCACCCTGGAGTGGAGGCATGAGTCACTCAGCTAGGAGGGAACCTGCCACCATGTACAGCTCAACATTGCCTTGTGGTTCTCTGCTTGTCATTTCAGAGGCAAAAACTCTTCGCGTTTGACTGTGTTTTGTGAAAGAAATTATCACAATATTGGTGTGATTAGAAGCTCACAAATGTCAGGGACCTATCAGATTTTCCTTTTCTTTTCCTCCTTTAAGCTTCTCCTCCTTCTAGAAGCCTTTCCCAGTGACTCTGACACTTGGTGTTCTCTCTCCTTTCTCTTTTCCAATGGCAAAAAAGGAACCCCTGACCTGCAAACAGGTAGCATAAGCTTCTATATAATATCTATCTAATATAGTTTCTAAATTAATTTATTTGAATAAACCTTATTCTCCAACCAGAGTGTAGAATTTTTTAAAGATTAGGAACCAGGTCCTCTACATCTCTTGCCTTCACATCACCAAGCGCAAAGCTGGACACATCACGGGTGCTCAATAAATACCATAAATTGTTAATCTAGAAACAGAACACTAAGGTCTCAAAAGAGTACATGACAGCCATGGAGAAACAGTGCTCTATATTGATCCTCCTAGAGAGACGTGTGTCTCCAACGCTGTTTCAAACAGCCACCTCAGTTGTCCTTTACTGCCCCATCCTTTCACCAGGATTCTTCCTTCAACCTTGAGAGATGACTGACATGGGCTTAGGATACTCAATCATTCTGGAATTCTGTATCAGCACTGAATCATAAGTGGACAAATTCTAAGAAATGTACTTCGTTTCCTTTTCATATTTTCCTTACTCCAAAGTGGAACTAAATCAAGGTTCCCTAGCAACCCAGGGCTCTGTGAAGATTCATTATTCTACAAAATCGCATCCCTTACAAACACAAAATGTTACATAGTTGCCCAGTTACCCCGGTTTCTGAGATGCAGAATGTTATGGAAGTCAAATCTGATGGCTATCACACTCCCTGGAACTCAGGGCAACATTTTTAGGTACCTCTACCCAGGAAAGAATCTCTGAGAAATAAGTGGGTTTCTTTAGCAGCATAAGAATAACCTTAATAAGCATCATCCTTAAGTCCTGACAGCAGTGGGTGACTAGTCAGGAACCTCTCCAGGTAAACCCACACCTGGCAGGGCTCTGCTAAATGGCTCCAGTGGCTTGGAGGCCTTACTGAACACTAGAGATTGATTGCTATTGAAAACAAGGAGAGAGAGAAACAATCATAATCAGGCTCCTTCCAGCCCTGGCTCAATAGCCCTTTGTTTTGCATATTCTCTATGCAAGATGGTGAAATGCAGAGATATAATTAGAATATCAAGGCTAATGAAACTAATCATTTCAAATTAAGCCCATATACAACTGTGGCACAACAAAACTGCCTTCTCGTCTCTGCTATCTTAGGGGAGCATCCCAGATGCACAGGAAAAATTAGCTCTTTTCTGGAAATCAAAGTGGTAAAATGCCTGACGCACAGAACATACTTCACAAATCTCAAGTGAGCCAAACAAGGCTTTTATCCCCTGACAGCAATCTTTCATGAGCTGGACAACTGTCCCCAGTGTGAGGCTGGCTGGCACCCTACACACAGGAATATCAAGGCCCCTTTTCCCTTTCATGCGTTGCCTCCTCAACCACACTCTCCCCTTTGTAATATCTACATCACGAAGGAAACCATGGTAACATCAGTGCTCTGTGGAGCACAGTGACCACTCGAAAGAGGGAGAGTGAGTTCAGCCTATCATTGGAATCCAAGTATGACTGGGGAAATATCCTGAAATAGTCCATGATTTGAAGAAATGGATAGATGGCTAGAATAATATGCTAGATGGTAGTCAAACTACTAACTGCAGAAGTGATTTGATAAAATTCTCACTGTGTCTCCTAATTTAGGAGAAATATTGAGTCTGATGAATGGGTAAAATTCCCAGCTGAAAAGAATTTGGTCTGTAAGATTTGGCAGCACCCTGAGGTTTGCCATATCCGATGGTCTGGCTCTAATGGCAGCACCTAGTGAAGGCCCAGGTGTCCTTCCGACAACCTTTACCGCCTACCATTTTGTCCTTACTCATGTTGAATCACCACGCACAGGCTGTTGAATTCAGCTGTCTGTGGAAAAATTATACCAACCACATGCTTAGACAGAAGGAATACAATATATTGCTTAATTTGTATCTACAAAGCTAAGCAACATGGAAAAAACCAAGCCTGCTCAGTCACTTCCACGAGGACAAATGAAGACTTTTCAAGGTAACCATAATCAGATGCCATTCAAAATAATAAGAGACACTGACTTGAATCTTAGGGTTGATGCAACTGTGTGTCGCTCAGTATTCAACAAGTAGGGGGTTGTTTATTGGGGGGGCTTGAGCTTGCCAATCAGAAGTCTTGGCTGATTGTAGCACTTCCTAGTTCTCCTGCGGGTCAGTTACTTTATTTGTAAAAGTGTGCTCGTTTTTAGTAGCTATCAAGTCCTTCTTGGTAGGTTTATTTCTTTTACTTCTTTGTATTCCTTCCACTATGCAAAATACAAACCCTTGTTCATAGTTGGCTCCCAGTAAATATTTTCTGAAAGAATGATGATTTATGATATGTCTATGGTTGCTGAAAGAATGGGGAAAATGTAAAATCACCTTGAAAAGTTAATAGATAATAAATACAAGCAGTTTTATTTGTAAAAAGGCAATAGATAATAAATACAAGAAGTTTTATTCATAAGTGGATGCTGCTATTTTATCAACATCCCAGAGAAATAAATATGCCCAAAGAACATTTATTTGACCAGTTCAATCAACTAACCAGAAATTCAGTTGAAACCTAAGCTTGACAGGTATTGACTGAAGCGGCTGGGTAGCAGAGTTGACCTCGTTGGACTTTTTGTGGTCCATGTTTTAGTGGTGACCCAGTATTCCTCTCAGAAACTAGAAGGAAAGAAAAAGGGAGGCAGGGCTTGAGCTGTGCCATGATATGGTTCAGAGAGTATTGGCTGAGAGCTAGTAGACCTGGTTTCTCCTCAGACTTGGGAGGGGGCTTCCTGGCCATTGCTATGGAATGCAACGGCCAGGAAGTACACTGAGAAGAGATGGAGCAAAGATCTAGTCTGAAAGAGAGTAGATCATTGTCTGCTGGTCCCAGATCCATGCCATTCTTTCATGCCTTCCTCTGTACTGCAGTCCACTTGCTAGAGGAAGATTAGAAGACAGGAGGAAGAAGGCTTTTTTGTCTGCTACTGGTAGAGCCACTAGTTAACAGTTGTAGTATCAAGATCAGCAACTACGGGCTCTGGCAGCCCCATAGGTGACACTGAGCTTTAGCAGGGTCAGTCCTGGTTTCACCAGAATCAGAGTGTGGTGTCCTGGGTTCCTGGTCAGAGGGAAGAGCATAGATCTGACCATAGCAGTGGTAGCAGCTGCAGCATCTTTAGAAACTCAGCAGAGACTGCGGGCTTGAAAGTGTCAATCGAGGTTGAAAAACCCCAGCTTCCTGATCTCTGGGGCACATTTCCCTCTCTGTGTGCTCCCCCGGCTCATCTAAAACCTTTGTAGCCTTCTTTCTCCATTAATTCCTTCTGTTTGAAACATCCAGAGTAGTTTCTGTTTATCTGTCCAGATACTGACTGATACACCTCCCACACCTCACCTGTCTCTCAGGACAGGATCAAAGTGTTGGGAGTGCCACAGCCTGCTTCACCTAGAAAGTAAGAAAAGAAAAAGAGAACTGAACAGTACCACAACTTACAAAGCTCAACCCCATTTTGAAAATTAGGAAATTTGATAAGTCACCCTTAAGTCAGCCAGCCCCTTATGACATGTATTCATGGTGGTGCTGTGGTGCACCACTGAGATCCCCCATGAGGACTGAAGGATTTATCTCCTGGAAGCTAGAATTGCTCCCAAAAGACCATCCCCAACTGTCAACCCTCTTCAGGATCTGTCTAGGCTTAAGAAAACTAGGCAGAGGCAGCCCCCACCCAGTGACTGATCAGCAGAGAACTATAAAAGCCCGAGCTCATATTCCAGCAATGAAGGGCCATACCAGCTCCAGAGCTTCCCATGGAATCAACTGAGACCTTTGCTGGGACTACATCACAGCTCAACTTCTCCCTCGTTTCAATCTGCCTTCTTCCCTTCTCTTCCATGGCAGTTTATCCCAAGAGTGCTCCCTAATAAGCCCTACATACACATCTCTGCCTCAGAGTCTGCTGTCAAAGAGACATATATATGTGCTGGAGCTGCCACAACAAAGTGCCACTGACTGGGTGGCCTAAACAAGAGTTATGGGCTTACAGTTCTGCAGGCTGGAAATCCAAGATCAAGATCAAGGTGTCTGCAGCACTGGTTCCTTCCGAGGGCTGTGAGGGAAGAACTTGCTCCAGGCCCCTCTCCTTGGCTTGTAGAGAACTCTGTGTTCACATGGCAGTCTCCGTGTGTGTGGATCTGTCTCCAAATTTCCCCTTTTTATAAGGACATCAGTCTTATTGGATTAGGGCCCACCTAACGACCTCATTTTAACTTCATTGCCTCTATGATACCTTAGCTCCAAACAAGGGCAGGTGCTGAGGCACTGGAGTTAGGACTTTATCACATGAATGTGGGAGGGTTGCGGAGGGGGAAACAATTCAGCCCATAGCAGGACCCAACCTGCAAACATATCAATTGTCTTTTCAACTAGGAGGCCACTGACATGGATCTACCAGCTTTCTACGCCTTTCCACAGATTCAAGCCCAGTCACATCAAGGCACCTTATTAAAGGGTCTGCCCACTCAAAAGGAGAAGAACAAAAGGTGCTCAGGGAGGTTGGTTATGGGTTCCCCAACACAGGCTGGCAATATTTTAATCAGGAACAACAGAGTCTGATTCTGCAGACTAGAGGGAAACCTGAAATGGGGCATCTATTGGGAAATATGCATTTACAAGGAAGCTATTTATCACACATAGCTGGCTGATGAGAAATGTGGCCAGCTAACTCTGGAAGGGTGTCTGGGAGTCTAACATAATTAGGCTGTTATGTCCTTTGTTCTCAAAATTAGTAACAATGTGACAATGAGTAAAGGTAGGAGGAGGAAAGCGCAGGCCAACATGATAGTTTTAGTTTTGTGTTTTGTTTTTTGCTCCTAGAGAAGGAGCGATTTTCTTTTTCCTTTTCTCTTTTTTTTTTTTTTTTTTAATTTTGAGACAGAGTCTCACTCTATCACCCAGACTGGAGTGCAGTGGCATGATCTCGGCTCACTGCAACCTCCACCTCCCAGGTTCAAGCCATTCTCCTGCCTCAGCCTCCTAAGTAGCTGAGATTACAGCCGTGTGCCACCACACTCGGCTAATTTTGTATTTTTAGTAGAGACAGGGTTTCACCATGTTAGCCAGTCTGGTCTCAAACTCCTAGCCTCAAGTAACCTACCAGCCTTGGCCTCCAAAATGCTGGGATTACAAGTGTGACCCACCATGCCCCACCCTATTTTTTCAATTTACTGATAGAGTTACCATGGCATTACTATGTTTTTCTCTACATACACATTGCCTGGGTTTCAAGCTGAAAATGCAAAGATGCATAGCTGTAGAAAGCATTGTCACAGTAAAAAGCCTTAAGAGTCAGCATTTTGTTAGTGGGGGCAGGGCCGCAGGAAACGTGGGCTACAGAGAAATGTATGCATGAATGCTTAAAAGCAACCTAAAGCCAGCCTGCACTTGGGAACTCAAGTTGGTGTTACAGTCTGTATCTGGAGCCATCAAAACCATGTTGGGATGGGGCATTTGAAGAAGTACAAACAGGCAGGGTTACAGTCTGGCCCTGGGCCCTAAATCCCAAGAACACTGGCCTCAAAAAACATCAGAAAGCGATGGAGGTCTGAGAATCAAGTGCAAATATGCTCATGTGCCAAGAAAACCTAAGACAGCTATTTTCACAGCATATTGGGGCTTGGCCAGGTTCCAGAAACCATCAGCAAAGTAGCCTACCCTGATACTTCAAAGGAAGAAGTCGCACTGATAAATCCTGCCCACACTCTGCACCGCACACACTTCATCTTGAGGTATATAATACCACAACAATGAATCACTGGGCTGGAGCCTGAGGCCTGGCCACAGGACAGAAAGAAGGAAAAAGCCTCTCACATCTGTCGTCTAGGGCAATTCCCCTCACTCTTCAAAACTGCATAAAAACAGAATAATAAAAACTGTCACAGGGCACATGAGTTACGGCCTGGTTTATCTGTACAGTGTCCTCCAGCAGAACTGTAACGAACTTGGCCCACCATTTTTCTTTACCACATTTTATCACATTTTGATAAAACTCATCAGACAGGGAATAAGCTATCTACTTTATTCCTTAGATTGGGCTCAGGTATCTCAGGAGGCCTTTAAACCACAAGACAAGCTGAGAGCTTTTCTTTAACATACTCACACACTCATACCTTTCTCAGGAGATATGAAACTTGGAAAACCTCAGCCTTCTGAATTGTACTCAGTATAAATGAAAATTCAGCAAATATTCACAAGAATACCCAAGGTAACGAACATCAAGCCTAGGTATCATGGAAGAGAAAAAAGCTACATGGGGATGCCAAGGTCAAGAGCCTTTGCTTCTTCACGGGGGTTGGGTAGGGAGAAATCATAAAAATTCCTTTGCTACAAATCCTGCACTATCTGGACTGCTCATGGGCTGACCAGCAATTTGGTCAGGCAATAGAACTTTTCCCATCCTGTCATTTAGCGAGGGTCTATGGACAGATAGTGGAAATCGTCTACATGTTTTGCTGGGTAAGACAAGTCAGTCAACAAACGCAGTGATTGCATGGTATGCTGGAGACTAAATTCTTAAGAGACACATTTGTTTAGATGTGTGCATGTGGCCGTGTTTGCACTGAGGCAGTTTTTTGGGCACACAGACACGTGTCCCCCCACTCACTTATACCTACCCTGCTCCCACCCTTACCCGCACCCCCACCTGCACCCCCACGCCACTTCCTTTTTAAGACTATAGTCACACATAACTGCTAAGAGTAAACACTTTCCAGATGACCTACACAAAAATTCTTTTCCAAAGACTTTTTTCTTGGTTTCAGGTGAGTTCTCATTTTCCTTTTACTCAAGTTTTTGTTTATCTCCCCCAGGGTACCAAACACAGTCAGATGATACTCCCTGGCAGCATCTGAGAGCAAGCCCCACCACCACATCTGTCAATAAAAAAGAAAATGAGATGCTGCTAATTTGTCCATTTATAGGTGCCAATAAAATTCTGTGCAGAACTTTAGTCAACAACACTATTTCAGAAGAGGTGGCCAACAGTGTGGCCTTTCACTGGCATGGGCCACCTTTGTCATTGCCTAAGAAATAAAACCTGCCAAGTTTTCTGTGAGGCTGTCAATAAATTTTACTCAGTAATTCCATACACATCAGCCACCCTAACTTGAGGAAAGCCAACTTGGTGAGCATTATGTTGATTTACCAAGATAAGGAGCCTAGATAGAGTTTATGGCAAGCAGTGCTTGAGGCCCCCCAGGGAGTGCCAAACAGTCCAAGCCACAGGCAGGAGAGGAAGAGGATTACAACTTTCCTTCAACACCCCCAGAGCCCAGGATCCTGCCACCTGTCAGAGCAGAGGGACAGTGGGTGTTTGTGTAGCTCACAAGATGCCTCCAAGGAAAGAGGCACCGATACAGGGCTTGTGCTGGGGTTTCTAAATCCTGGGAGCCCAGAGTCAGATCCAGGATACACACTGGGGTTCCCATTGCCTAGCTCTAAAACGTGGCAGTTGTGGTTAGCTCTGATGAAGCACAAAGACCACCAAATTGAAGTCAGAAAATGAGTTCTAATTGTACTGACTCTACCACTTACTGCTTTTTAGAACTTGAGCAAATTACTTGATTTCTCTGAGCTTCATTCTTTATACAGTTCTTATGATGACTGAATAAAAAGGTATAAAATGTTAATAGGTAGTTTATTAAGCATTTTCTGTAAGCCAGCCACAGTGCTAAGAACACAAATACCCTAATGTTCAGATGGGAAATGTAAAGGGTGGAGAGTGAATAACTTGCCCAGGGACACACACTTAAAACAAAGCAGATATCTTCTACTTATTTTGGTTATTTTGTTTATCATTTTAGGACCACAAGAACACGTCAGCTACCACTATAACACACAAATTTTTTTAATCCAGTGGCAATTTTTTTTGGTTGGTTGTTGGCAGAACACAAAACTTATAAAAAGGTTCACCCAGGGCTGGGCACGGTGGCTCATGCCTGTAATCCCAGCACTTTGGGAGGCCAAGGCGGGCGGATCACGAGGTCAAGAGATCGAGACCATCCTGGCCAACATGGTGAAACCCCATCTCTACTAAAAATACAAAAATTAGCTGTGTGGGCATGGTGGCATGCACTTGTTCTCCCAGCTACTCGGGAGGCTGAGGCAGAAGAATTGCTTGAACCCGGGAGGCAGAGGTTGCAGTGAGCCGAGATTGTGTCACTGCACTCCAGCCTGGTGCCTGGCGATAGAACGAGACTCTGTCTCAAAAAAAAAAAAAAAAGGTTCTCCCAGGGTGGCCATTGTTGTGTGGTCAAGTTGGGAGATGGATTAAAATGGCAGTGACATTGTGATATTATTTTTGCTTTGTGCTGTTAGTGGCCAAATCCTTCACAAACACCTGAAAACTAGTGTGGCTTCTGGTTCTAGCCATTTGGTAACAGCTCTGAGGCTGAATTAAAAAAAAGAAGTGAGAATGTGACAGTGAAAGATGGCTTGGGAACACCCAGGGTCTGAAATAAAGCTTAGAAAATACACCATGCCTTTATAGAAAAAGCAGATTTCTGTCTTATAAGGGAAAGACTGGCAAGAATTCTAGGCTAGCTGCCCCCAAGAAAGAGGTAACTATTTAGGCCAATAAGGTTTCCATCTACACAAGTGTCCAAGTGGAAACTAGCCAGCCAGAGTTAGCAGTTCCGTGGTAGAGAATCTCCTGAAATCGCTGCTGTGTTCTGAAATCACAGAACAGAGGCCTCCTAAGCTTGCCGAGCCACTCAGCCTCAGAGAGCCTCATTTCTGCTTCTCTAAGATGTAGGGATTAAACCATACAAAATGGTCTACCCAAAGAGTAGATTTCTTTGAAGTTTCTTTCTGTTTCAAAATTCTGAGATTCTTAACTATGTCGACGAAGTCACTTTGAACCTACTTTAGATAAAATAACCAGAATCCAAAACAAAAGCTCAGCTTCAGCCAAGCATAATATTCCTGACACTTTACAGCAAGCTTGTCCAGCCCATGGCCTGTGGGCTGCATGCAGCCCAGGACAGCTTGGAATTTGGCCCATAAACTTCCTTAAAACATTATGAGATTTTTCTTTTCTTTTTTTTTTTTTTTTTAGCTCATCAGCTATCATTAGTGTTAGTGCATTTTATGTGTGGCCCAAGACAATTCTTCCAGTGTAGCCCAAGGAAGCCAAAAGATTGGACACAGCTGCTCTACAATGTGTATTTTCTTTCTTAGTGTCACAAAAAAAAAAAAGACATTTCAAAATCCCCACGTTTTTGTTTTTTTCTTCTCCCTCTCCTCCTTCTTCATCTTGTTTGCCAACATTATCATCATGATCATACTTAGGGTATTCATTTAATGTGTTTGTTTTTACAGAAAGTGCTTTTTGCAAGCAACTGCTCCTACTGACCTAGTAGTGGAAAGTAAACTGAGTGTCACAGAACTCCAAGCATCCTTACTGAGCAGGGAGACTGTGCCGTGCCTGCCCACTAACAGACCCCTACCCCATGCCACCCCAAGGGGTGCCCACCGACAGCCCCAAGGAAGGGGTTCTCAGAGCATAAATTGCTATGTTTAGATCATGTGACTCTCCTTCCTCATTCACAGGTGATTGGTCTGAACCCTGTATTAGTCAGGCTTCTCTAAAGGGATCACAAGGTCCCACAGCAGGCCACCTGTAGACTGAGGAGCAAAGAGAGCCAGTCCAAGTTCCAGAACTGAAGAACTTGAAGTCTGATGTTTGAGGACAGAAAGCATCCAGCATTGGAGAAAGATGGCTAGGAGGCTAGGCCAGTCTCTCTTTTCACATTTCTCTGCCTGTTTATATTCTAGCCACGCTGGCAGCTGATTAGATTGCACCCACCCAGATTGAGGGTGGGTCTGCCTTTCCCAACCCACAGACTCCAATGTTAATCTCTTTTGGCAACACACTCACAGACACACCCAGGATCAATACTTTGTATCCTTCCATCCAATCAAGTCGACACTCAGTATTAACCATCACAATCCAGGTGTGAAAGTCTGACCTCAGAGCAGCTCCTCTCTGAGTCGGCCTGACACAAAAGCTGAACCCAACGAAGACAATGGGGATCAATGGAAGCACTCAGACTCCCTCTCTAGAAGAGTCTAAATGAGAATCATAGAGATATTCATTAGTTGGAAGATAGGAAGGAAACAAGCCCAGAGACCTTCAGCAGAAACCTAGATCAGCAGAAACCACAGGCAAGAGGAAGCCTGGGCAGGGAAAAGCTAGGAGAAAGCTTGCAGTCCTGGACAGCTAAAAGAGTGACACAGAAGAGCAATGAGATACTTGGAGTCCTAGATAGCTAAAACTGAGTGACATTCAGAAGAGCAATGAGATATTCAGTTGTGTAGTGGCACAGATGGTAGAAAATTAGAAAACTCCTGCTGCTCTAGGACCAAAAAACAATCCAGTTCCCAGAGTTGCTTCTGATCCTGTATAACCTCCTACTTCCTGATGGACATACCATTCTCCATGAGCCTTGGCTCTTTGGAATTCCCCCATGAGGTCTGGTACAGATTTCTGCCTACATATATCCACCAATGAATCTCCATTTCTTCGTTGTAACCTGAGTCAGTCTCTCATTCTCATTGAAAGAATTAAATATAAAATGCCTTATGGACTTATTGTCTGAACAATGACTCCTAACCTGTTCACAACTCCACTGTCATGTATGCTTCTGTTCTGGGAAATTCTAGGGTTTATCTTCTGTTTTTATTGAATTAACCACTTCCCTGTTTTTAAAATGCTCTAAACCTTTTATTTCCATAATGCCTTTGTACTCTCTCATGTACTTCTCATACTGTCTCTAGCCTCTCATAACTAAAAGTACTGATACTGTTACTTCAACTACGTTTTACATTTGTACTTTTCCAGACAGATTTTTCCATAGTACTTTTCCAAGCAATTTCACCTACGCTACCTCTTCTGAACCTTGTAATAGCCTCATGAGGTACCAATAGTAATTACAATACCTAATGTTTACATGGTGTTATATAATTTAAAGAGCATTTCACATACAGAATCTCATTTGATCAGATCCATTTAATGAAGCTGTAGGGTATTTTTCTCATTTTACAGATGAGGAAACTGGGTTCAGGGATAACAAAGAACTCATGTAAGTTCACACAACAGAGAATGATTTATCCTGGCTGTACTTCAGTGCTAAAATGCTCTGTCATTTTTCTTTCTACCACAGACACCTACGAGCTGTGCTTAGCTATCTTCCTATGGCATTTGGAAGGTGTCTAGTTTCTAGTCTACATTAAGTTAAGGGTCCTTTAGGTTTAGCATGCACCAATTATGTGACTAGGGTCTGCCCACGTGATCTGGGAGTAGCTATTTAATAAGAAGATCACCTTTGTCTTCCATAGGTGCACTAAAAATACATTGATAATATTAATTTAGCACCAAAATTGTTTCTCCCCAATCCCTTAATTTGATGTATATGTGTTCCAGAACCCAGCTCCCTGAGGCAGAGCTCCACTCAAATACAGAGGGCTTTTATTTTTTAATACCAGGAAACTGCTCCTTTCAGAGTTGCGAATCAAACCAGCCTGCTATACACACATTGTACCATTTCAGCTTGTAGGACGGAATGTTGAGATCATTTTAGCTTGAAAGAGAAAGAGAAAGACTCAAAAATATAAATTGTTCTTCATTTTTATCTATAACAAATGTGGTTGCTCTAATGATAGCACATGAAGCGGGTTGTTTTATCATTCCTTAAATAAGACCTTGACATTCAGTACCTCATCTTCCTGTCATTTGAAAGCCAAGAGAGTTTAAATTGTGTTCACCCTAGTATCTGTTCTTCCCAGGCACACAGATGGCTGAGGCAGTTTATAATGGTAACTCTGGTGATTAGAGCAGCATTGCACACGTAATAAAGCAAGAAATATGCAAACGGCATGAGCTGGATTCTGGAGGGCTCCTCCACAGGGTCTGAACTACTGCAGAGCAAGGCATTTCGAGAAAAGGTGGCAAATTCATGGCCATGGGCTCTACATCATCAATCAAGGATTTCTTGCAGATAACAGATACAGCTTCTGATTCTTTAAAATATAGAACTCTGGGTGCTTACTTACCAATCAGATCTGACTACAAGATGAAACTTATTTGCCATTTAAAAATTAGATGATCCCTAGCAAACAAGACTGACGAGGATTGATCTTGGTCCCATGACAAAGGGACCCCATGACCTGGTCCTACTGCAGATGAACTCCATGGCCCCTGCTGTGAAGGTGACAACTCAAATGTGTCACCTTGTATCATAAATGTGCACTCAGCACTTACTGCCCCATTCATATTGGGAACTACATTTACAGTGATTCAAGGGCCACATTCTAGTAATAGTGGACAGTGATTCCCCAACATATCACATGGTTCTATACCTCTGTGCCCTTACATACCCTGTTCCTTCTGCCTGGAATGTCCTTCCCCTCCTAGATGACTTATAAATCTTCTTGATATTTCAAGACTTCAAAATTAGATAATAGCAACTATCCATAACTCACTTCCTCCCTGAGTTATCTGCTACCCTTCCCCAACCCCTGCCAACCCTGGGCCAAGTAACGCATTCCTCTTCTGTGCTAACCATGTACTTTGAACATTCCTCTGTCATTCACTTATCACACTGAGAGTATTAGTATTCATATTACTACTTCTGTATCTGTCTCCCCCACAAAGTACAAGGCCCTTGGGGATAACAACACTCTCTTATTTATCCTCAGCACCGAATTCAATGACTAGCACATAATAAATGCTCAGATGTGTGATAGAAAAATACATAGATTAATATTTGAAAAACTAAAGAAGTGGATACATAAGAAAAGGCAAAGGCAATCCTCCATGTATTCATGTTTACATCATCAGGGGCAACATTTCCAACTCTACTCCCCTTTAAATTACAAATGTCTGCACAAAGACACTCGGGCTTCCTTCAGCATATTAGTTAAGAATGCACGTGGCTGCACAAGAAAACACCCGAACAACCAATTTAAACAAGCAAGGGTTTATTTTCTCATGTAAGAAGTCAGAAGAAAGTGGCTGCTGATGTTGATTCAGTGGTTTGCCATTATCAGAACTCTAAAATCTGGAAATAACTCCAACAGTTAGAACAGGAAGAAATGGTAAGGAAGAGGGTTCCAGCTACATCTGCCTCCTCTCCAGACTTCTGCTCATATCTCAACAGCCAAAAGCAAGTCACGTGATCAGAGGATATGTCTCACCCCGAAGGTGTCGGGGGTTGGTGAGCTGGCGGGAAATTATTCTGACTGACTTGGGCCAGGCATGATCCATCACTAGGGCTGGGCACATTGCCTCCCAAACCAAATCAGAGTTCTCTTGGTAAGAAAGACAGGAGAACTAGATATTGAGCAGACAACTAAAGCATATGCGGAGTCAGAAAATATCTCAGTGCTTTTAAAATAAAGCATTACATCAGAATGCAAAAGAATCAACATTCACCACTCACTGTGAATCTTAAGGTTTCTCCTTAAAGAGCCAATGAACAAGCCGTCAGGTGCCCTCCTGACTGCCCCATCGCCAGGACTGAGGCTAAGGCCGTGGCTTTGCAGCAGTGACCCCACTATGCATTCAGCACAGATCTCTGAAACAGGAAACTCACCCAAATGTACTCAAATTCTGATTTTATAATATTACAACAATCAAATATGCTGTTCATTCAAGGAGCATCTCTGGAAAGGTGCCAATACATGGCTGGTGGGAGTGTAAACTGACACCAGCATTTTGAAAAGCAGTTTGACATTTTCTAGTTGTTCTGAATTTATACCCAGGACTTGATTTATAGGGGTATGACTAAGTGACGACACAGAGAAGCTAATGCCACTGTGGAATTTATTACATTTCCCAAGAGAAGGGAGCACATTCACCAAGCAGGACCACGTGGGAAGCATCAGGATGGTCAGGAGGCAGAAGACAGGAGCTAGGGGAAAGCTGGGGCCACAGCCTTTATCAGGGTTTCCTTGAAAAGGGAGGGCAGGGCAGAGCAAACAGCTTCGGATGAGCTAGTTTGAACAGTCTCTGTCAGCCCTTGGGTTACAGGGGTGGTCTCAAGTTGCCTGAAACTTGGCCCTGGGATAATTTAGGGCAGAAGAAATATTGCCTTGGTAAGTGAGAGTTTGATAAGGAGCGGTTGGGACTATAGATCCTGGATGGGTTAGCTTGTATATGAAAAGTATGCTCTTGGCCAAGCCCTTTGCAATCTCTATGAACTGGCTTACCCTGGGAGGGGCAGCAGCTCCCTGCGTCTGAAAGGCCTCCAAATGCCAGGGAATCAAGAATACAGAAAATAAGAAAAAATAGTTAATATAATTGGTCCCGTGATGAGTGGACACCAAATAGACACACGCAGAACACTAGTCAAGTTGAAGATATACATCTCTATGACGCAGCAACTCCATTCCTACATAAAAACCCTAGAAAAATTCATGCACCAGGACACATACCCAAATGTTAATACCAATTGGGGTAAATAAATACCCAGTGGGGGTGGGTAAATAAACTGTGGCATATTCATACACTGGGATGCTAAATGGCAATAAAAACAAATCAACTAGAGATGCACTTAACATGAATGCAGCTCATAAACAATGTGGAGTGAAAGACGCAAAGATACAAAATAGTATCTTGTATGTGATTTTCCTTATCTAAAGTTTCAAAGCAGGCAAAACTAAACTATAGTGTATAGGGATATAGAGGTGATCAAACTGTAAGAAAGCTGTGATCACCTTACAAGTCAGAATAGAGAGTTTTCCTCTGGGAGAGAAAGGGTTGTGTGGGGAAGTAAGATGAGGGTTTCTGGGGTACTAATGATGTGGCATCCTTTCAAATAGTGGTGTTCATTATTTGTTATACTAGACTTTTCTGTTTGTATGCTATATTTAATGATTTTTAAAGGAGTAAAAGAAAAACATGTCATTTGTAGTCATTAAATGTCATTTATTAGGTAAATAACATTCCTTTATCAGTGTAAAGCCTGCTGCTATAGTAGAGGGGTAAAAAAGTATATAGTCTTTTTCTGGTACACAGTGACTACTATAGCATAAAATGTATGTTTATGAAAAATAAATTGACTTGGTATTTTTTTGATGACCCTAAATTCTCACATTGTCTTATCTGCCTGGAGCCAGGCCCTCAGAAATGTGGTTACTAGTGTTTGCATTCTCCCTCCTGGGGTCACCTCTTCCACAGAGGCAAGTATAAAAGCTGTTTCTGGAAGCCAGCATTGGCTGCCATTATGACCATATATAATTTTTTATATTTTTCAAGTAAGGAGGAATTATAAACTTCCTTGAAGTTGGGAGGCAAAGAAATGCATCAAGGATAATTACATCCTGCCTGCTTCGGTGCCCCCTATGGCTGCAATTGGAGATGGTGCCCCTTGTTCATTTCCCGTCCTAAACCAGTGTGCACTGCTGCTCCGTGTATGAGACAGCTGCCAGGGCCCTCCGTAGGCAGCTGCTTCTGGAGGCTGTGTGAAATGAGTCTGATATCCCTGGCGCCTCAGCACCTTGGCTCTAGGGTCCATGATATGCTTCGGTGTACAGGTAAAAATTACATGCTCAGAGCTTGAGATTTGCTTTTGGCTGCTTATTTTGTAAGCACCAAAGATCAGCATTTTATGGGGAAGTTCACATTCTCAGCAGGGGTTGGGGTTAAGGCGGGGTATCTAATCAGCTGATTGGCTTGAATTTTTGCCCTTGAACCAAAGCAGGGAGCAGGGGAGATGTGAGGCAGTACCAGGACCACTCTGAAATCTTGATGAAAAATCTAATTGAATAGCCAAGTGCATTACTCTGTCTGGAGTTGGCAAGATGCCTAAAAGGTAAAGTGCTGAAAGTAGGGGCACTACAGTAAAGGTTTTTCTGTTTTGTTTTGTTTTTGTTGTTGTTGTTTCATTTCTGGAAAAATTTACTTAAGCTATTAGATATTGTAGTGTTAAAGTGAAGAAGTGTTTTGTTAAAAGAGAGAGAGAGAAATCTGCTAGGAAAACAAAGAAAGACAGGAATATACAGGGAAAGAGGTTTAAAGAGAGAGAGAACATGAAAAACAGAGATGGAGAGAGTTCCTAAAAGCAGAAACAGACTGAAAGACAGAGGAAGACAGTGGACAGGAACTTTCCTTTGCCTTTGTTCATTCTGGGGGGTTAATGTGTCAAGTCAGAACTCTTTGCATTTTCCAGGTTAGTACCATACTTAAACCCATTTAATTACTGTGATGGATTGCATTCGTACCACCAAAAACCTTGTTCTCACTCGCCCTAACTACTAATGGACTATAAATAGGGCCTTTAAGAAAAAAACCAGGTTTGATGTGGATTGTGTTTACCTGGGTTAATGACATGCTGGGGAAATAGATTAGCTGCTGTCTCTCCGTGACACTGCACCATGCATTTTACCACTCACCTGGCCTGGCCCAGTCCAGTGGGACACAGGGCACTACCCTGACTGTATACAAATCCAGGCTTTTATCATCAAAGGAAACATCTCCAGTGAAGGAGAGAATTTATAGCAGGACAGAAAGAGCTCCAGTTATTGTTTGGTAAGCAGTTAGATCCTAGGGGACTCTTCCAGGCGATGAGCAACTTCAGCTGGAAATAACTAAACAGCTCTAAAGGGAAGGGGTGGAGGGGGAGGGGAAGTAATGAGCGCCAAGCCACGAAAGAGTTATAGCATAATTAACTCCCCCGTGGTCTCACTGATGGTGCAGCAGTGCTGTCCAACCCTCCCAGCGCTTCCTCTTCAGCTAGAATTAAAGTTTAATTCAGTCTCAAAAGGGCATTAGGAAAAAAGCACTGCACAGTACAACAGGAAGAAATCAATGAACTTTGCAGAGAAAGGATTACAACGTGGCTTCTCCTGCCTGCACGGTTTGCAGAGTAGGATGACTTTAAGGTGCAACTATTGGATCATCTGAAGTAGACTGAAGGAAGTCTAAGTCTGGGCCATTTGGGAGAGGAAAAGATGGAAATATCTGCCTGATGCCTGGAGAAGCTATTTGTTTTGACTACTACTGCTGCTATTTTCCTTAAGGTTGGAGCTCACAGGACTGTGGAAAATCAGTGCCCTGAGCTGAGAAAATATTTTCTTCAAGCAACTGAGAGGCCCTGTGCTTTGGTCCCTGCATGCATGCCTTTTTGGGTGTTCTGTGCTCAAGACAGGGAAACCTACTATCAGTGGCCTATCTCCTGCATTTAACAACCACAGCAGATCATCATTAATACCGCCTCCTCTATTCAGCAAAAAATATTTCTATCAATAATTGGAAAAAAAATTTAAAAATAATGCGGCCAGGAAAGGCAGTGAAAATTTTTCTTTACTGTATTTTTATACATATAGTCTTGCAAGAAAAAAAGGAAGGAAGAAACGAAGGGAGGGAAAATGTATTATATGTACATACAAGAGAAAGGCACAACTATTTATTCAAGAGTTTTACATCCACCTTACAGCATGAGCTGTAATCCTTTCTTTACAATATATTATTTTATATAAAGAATTGTCCAGTGACTTCTAAGTAAATTTTAATAAAACCAAAATGTCTACAAAAAATACAAGTCAGGCAGCTATTAAATCAAGCAATTGTGGTAATATTTTATTTACTGGCTTTATTATTTAGCTTTAAAAGAATTATAATTTTAAAAGAAGAGTGCATTTCCATTTTAAAGCTATTATTTACATTCAGTAAAATATTTTATGTAAAGGCCAGGTGCGGTGGCTCAGGCCTGTAATCCAAGCACTCTGGGAGGCCAAGGTGGGCAGATCACCTGAGGTCAGGATTTCGAGACCAGCCTGACCAATATGGAGAAACCCCGTCTCTACTAAAAATACAAAATTAGCTGGACGCAGTGGCACATGCCTGTAATCCCAGCTACTCAGGAGGCTGAGGCAGGAGAATCCCTTGAACCAGAGAGGCAGAGGTTGCCGTGAGCCGAGATCGTGCCATTGCACTCCATCCTGGGCAACTAGAGTGAAACTCCATCTCAAAAAAAAAAATGTATTTTGTGTATGAACTAAAATTTGCACTTAACAAGAATTTCATGCCACACAAATTTTCAATGTTTTACCATTTCAAATTTTAAACACAAACACTCAAAATATTCACCTAGGGTATCAGAAATGAGGTAATTCAAGTGCCGTTTCCTTGTCTTTTGCAATCATTGTTTTTTTCAAATCTGTAGGAATATTTAGCATAATAAGTGCTGAAGAAACAAACGGCAGGCAACACGAGCTCAAAGGATTCCAAGCCCTTATGAACTGACTCTTCAAATAAACACTTACTTTCACATAACCAGGAAGTTTCTGGATTAACTTCTATATAAGACATATTTATTAACAGGTAAATTATTAACATGTGCTGATTTGAAGCCTCTATATAGCATTAAAACAACAGTAACCACAGCTATTGTTAAACATTTAGATCATTTGTCAGGGAAGAGTTTTTATCATGACATTATTTAGAAATGGGGGTACACGGTGCCAGTAGAAAACAGATCTCACGGGCTGCATGCGGTATTTCAAGGGGCCAGGCACGGTGGGTCAAGCCTGTTATTGTAACACATTAGGAGGCCAAGGTGGGTGGATTGCTTGAGCCTAGGAGTTCAAGACCAGCCTGAGCAACATAGTGAGCCCACATCTCTACAGCACATACAAAAATATGCTGGGCGTGGCGGTGCATGCCTCTAGTCCCAGCTACTCGGGAGGCTTAGGTGGGAGGATCACTTGAGCCTACGAGGTGAAGCCTACAGTCATCTGAGATTGGGCCACTGTACTCCAGCCTGGGCAAAGGGAGTGAGACCGTGTCTCAGGGGGATAAAAAAGCAGATCCCATTTTATTTGATTCATCATTGTTTTTCAATTCTTTACAGATTTGTACCCCTATCGCTGGCACTGAGTGCAGCTCTCCATGTCATACCCTGCCTGTGGCACTCTTCTGCCTGTTATTCTCACCCATGACCCCAGAGCCAGGGAGAATCTCAGCAATGCAGCCCAAGGGCACCTCCAATAACATCTGACCAGAGTGAGGGAGAAGAAAGGCACGAGGCAGGCATCTCATTTATGGAAGTGCTCCTCTGGGTCAAGGCCTCTGCCAGTAATTTTCATGCACAATGGCCCTTTCATTCTCCCCAACAATTCTTCAAGGGAGGGGTGATAATCCCAGGATTTAGAAGTAAGGAAAAGCAGACTACAAGAAGTTAAGTGACCTCTCCAATGGCCCACTGCTCATAAATGGTAGGATCAGGATTAAAACTCAGCTGAGGTTGCCCAGGAATGAGGTTTGAGTTACCTCCATCACCATGGAAAATGGCCTGGAGTTCCCTGGCTGCATATAAATGCAGGAAGACATGCTAAGGGTACCACCGCTCCCAGTAGAACAAACACACCTCTCTTGGGCTCTTTCCTGAATTCAAGTAATCACACCTTGAACACCAACCCAGTGCCAAGAAAGAGCTTTAATTTGATTCGGAGGTAGAGAAAGTTTCATTGAAGGGTTTCTAAGCTTTGCTCTCTTTGTTACTTCTTTCCTTTTCTTTCTTTCTTCCTTCTTTCCTTCCTTTCTCTTTTCTTTCTTTTGTTCATTCTTTTTCTTTCTCTTTCTTTTTTCTTTCTTTCCCTTGTCCATTCTCCTTTCCTTTATTTTTCTTCCCTTTTCCCTTTCATTTCTTTATATTCCCCTCTTCTGCTTTCTCTGAATTTTTATGTCTCTTTTTTCTTCTTTTTTATTCCCCTTTTAACCCACTTCCTTAACAACATCTGTATCTCGGGTGAAATTGCTGGAACTATCACATTAAGTTCCAGATAATTTCTCATTTGGGACCTTGCATATCACACATAGCTCCAAGGGGCTGATGAATTCCTTTTATGTCCTCTTTACTACTAAAGCTTATGGGGAACATCTTATGTCTCTCTTTCTTCTCCCCGCTACATTAAAAATGATCATCTAGCTCTCCGTATGGCCAAAGTTTGATTGAGGTCTTGCTTACTGGTTAGTATTGATTACTATTCATTTGTAACTGGTATAATATTTTTCCTACAGAGTACAAATTGCAATTTCCAGTATCAGACCACAGAAAGCTTTGGATCACATAATAAATGCACGATTTGACAAACATGAATCACGTTCTTCCTTCTCCTCTCCACTTTTAGGAAGAGCTCTTTTGTGTTCTTTTGCAGTCTTGCCTTTGAGTATGACCAAGGGCAACAAGTTCAATGCAGCCATTTCAGACTCCTGGGGAAAGGACTCCCCACCACTCACCAATGTGAGTGACATAATGAGAGCCAAGGACAGCCTGGGGCCATGGGACTGGTACACAGCAGAGCCTTCCCTGAGCTTGTCTCCTCTGGAGGCATGCCCTTGACAATCTTCATAGCAACAAAACAGGTCGGTGAGGAAGGGAGAGAGCGATTGAGGGCTTCCTCTCCTTCCATAGCTAGCAGAGCAACAGGTGTCCTTACTATTATTTTCATTTTTACCCATTTTTCTAGTTAAAAGACATAGGAAGAAAATAAGCATCTTCAGAATAACAAAAATGTATCAGTTAGGATAGGTTCATCTGCATTTAACAGTAGCCCACGTAAGTGACTTAATGATATACAGATTGATCTTTCCCTGCATAAAAGAGGTCTTGAGGTGGGCAGCTCCAGGATGTAATGGAAGATCCACAGTTACTAAGGACCAGATGCTTTTTTCTCTTTCTTTGCCATCATACTTAACACATGGCTTTCATCCTCAAGGTCACCTCATGGTCCAAGATAGCTGTTGGAATGCCAGTCATCATTTCTGCTTTCCCGGAGAGAACCAGGAAATAGGGAAAGGCAAAAAATGTAGCTCTTCCAGCTGAGGCAGCATTTTTGAAGGTTTCTGGAAACCTAACAAACAACTCCTATTTACAGGAGGCTAGGAAATATGTCTCTGTATCTAGGCCCATCACCACCCAGAATAAAATCAGAGCCTGTGAGTGAGGAAGGAGAGAATCGATACTGTGTAGGCATCCAGCAGTCTCTGCTCCAAGCCAGCTGCCAGCCCCTGAGCTAAGGACTTCATATACATTGCCCTGCTTCTTCCTCAAAATACCTCTACTAACCACAGGCCATCAGAGCTACAGAAGTCTCAGGAATTATTAATCCACCAATCCAATTTTATTTTGACTAACATTTTAATAGAGCTTTAGCATTTATAGAACTTTCCCCCAAATCTCATTTAATTCTGAAAAGCACTCCCTTAAGGTAAATATTATTCTTAACTTGATTTTCCAGTGAAGGAAGCTGAAGTCTAGAAAGATTTAAGAGATTGGCTCAAAGTCACATAGCTAATTAGAGGCAAAACTGGTACTAGTATTCAGACCTCCTGATACCTAGCCCAATATCTTTCTTCTTTCCTTTCTCCCTTTGTTTCTCCCTTCCTCCCTTCCTCCCTTCCTTTTTTCTTCCTTCCTTCTTTCCTTCCTTCCTTTCTTCCTCTTTCTCTTTCTTTCTCTTTTTTCTTTCCCTTTCTTTCTTCCCTTCCTTTCTTTTTTCTTTTTTTCTTAGAAAGATACAGAAAAGTTCAGAGAATATTATAAATGTCAAACCACTACCCAATTAATAAATTATCATGTTTTTCTCATTTTGCTTTAGAAATTTTTACTATTGGATAATTACTGAGAAGATTGAAATCCATTTGTACTCCTCACCAATCACATTCCCCTTCCTCCCCAGAAATAATCAATATCATGAATTTGATGGTTATCTCCCTGGTCCATATTTCTCTTTTAATTTCTCATATGTATTCATAAATAATAGAAATGGTTCTTTTTGAAGCTTTTTTCACTCAACATTGTTTTTGAACTTAATCCAGATTAATGTGTACAGTTCATTCATTCTAATTGCTATGGGATGTTCTATCCATAAATACACAGTACATTTTATTTACCCATTTCTAATTTCCTACTACATATATTGAGAGCTTATTGTGTGCCAGAAAGTATTCTAAAAGCTTTTTATGTATTATCTGTCATCATAACAAGTCTTTGAGGAAGAGATTGTTATAATCCCTGTTGTATATAAGGAAGAAACTAAAGCAAGACAGAAATAGGAATCAGCCCAAGGTTTCACAGCTCTTAAGCAACAGAGCTAGAATGCAATCCCAAAAGATCTGAATCCAGAATCCCTCCCCTTGACTTCCACTCTAAATAACCCAGGCAAATTCAGGCATCCTCACCAGGAGAGCCATTCTTATTATTAAAATATTGCCCCAAACACTCTGCCCTCATCTGGCAGGACCCTGCCCCACTCTGTGACCGGCATATGTTCTTATTGGTTGGTGCCTGTATCTATTTTATTGCTTAAATATTTTGAAAACCACTCCTCTTCTCTATTGACTAGACACTTGGGAGGTGTCCAGTTCTTCACCTCTACAAAGAAGGAGACCTAGGGGTAGAAACGCTGAGTCACACATTATACCTATCAAAGATTTTACTGAAAACTATGGATTGCTCTAGAAAGTTGACTACATTCATAAACTATACTAATAAGCTAAAGTAAATTCCCATTTCTCACCAATATTTTATGTCATTAACCATTTTCATTTTGCCAGTTTGTTGGATATAAAAGGGTACCTCATTGTCTTTATTTGCATTTTGCTGATTATTAATAAGGTAGAAAGTTTTTTTAATGTGTTTATTTGCCATTTGGATTTATTCTTGTTTGAATTCTTTCTCTGCTCTTTGCTTATTTTTAAAGCGGCTTCTTTTTAATGTATTCTCCTTTTTTTAAAGGTGTATATTTCCCTTTCTTTTTGCCTTTCCAACTTTTATTTTAGGTTCAAGGGGTACATGTGCAGGTTTCTTGCATGGGTAAATTGTGTGTCACAGGGGTTTGCTGTACAGATAATTTTGTCACCCAGGTAATCAGCATAGGACCCAATAAGTAGTTTTCTAGTCCTCGCCCTCCTCCCACCCTCTTCCTTTATATAGATTGGACATTAATCCTTTGCCTATAATGCCTGGTACAAATTCTCCCCATGCCCCATCCTTCCTTTCTTCTGCCATATAGAAATTTTAAATATATTATATAGTCAAATGGATAAATATTTTTCTTTATAGGATGCACTGATTGGTATTTTAAAGAGTTTTCTCATTCTAGAAGCAGTGAAGACATTCAATATTTTGTTCTCATTATTTTATAACTTTGTTTCTTATGTTTATTTCTGTGTGTGGTATGAGGAAGGAATCCAATAATTTTTTTCTCCCTGGAAATTGTTCCAACGCCATTAATTTACCATTAATTTAGTAAGTTATCTTTTCCCCACTGATTTTTAATACCACTTTTAACATACATGTCGAAGTAACATGTGTACTGATCTGTTTCTCAGTCTTCTGTGCTATTTCATCCATTTATTTTTCTCTTCTCGTTTTTCTTTCAGTCTAATTCTCTGCTTTAAATAATGCATGCTAGAGCCTAATGCCTTCTATCTACTCACGTAATTCCTGTTGTCCTGATTCTGGATACAAGCCTAAAAGTTTGTTAAGTGTCTGACAGTTCTTCAGGAAGGTAAGCTAGAAGGCATATGGTCTCTTTGATTTCCACACTGGAGATTCCACTTGCATGACTGAGAGATCTACCTGTTTACAGTGCATTCTCTGCCGTAGAAGGAAGAACAAATTCTAAAGGCAGTAAGAAAAAATGAGTCCCGGGTTCTGCATCCACACAGATATCCCCACTGCTGACAGCCATTCTCTGACATCCAAGTAAATGTCAATGACAGCACATTATTCATAACCATCATTCTTATGAATTTAAATTGACCAAGATAACACAGGTATATAAAAAAGATAGGAAAAAAAAATCTGTTCCAGAGCTTAGGCAATAAAGCAAGTTTTAAAATCACATTGCTTTTTGGAAATGATCATATTCATACTATATAATGATCTGTATTCTATAGGACTTTACAGCATCTGGGTATCTCTACCTATCCAAGGTTTAGAGTCTGGCTCTAAGAAAAGGCCCCCTCAGCACAGTTTTATACACTGCAGGTAGAGAATGTGAGGGTTGATCAGTGCCCTGCTTACAACACCCTGAAATAAACCAGGGTACAAAAGAAATAGATCCCAGCCTGGTATGGTGGCTCACACCTATAATCCAGGCACTTTGGGAGATCAAGACAGGCAGATCACTTGAGCCCAGGAGTTCCAGACCAGCCTGGATAACATAGAGAAACCATGTCTCTACAAAAAATATACACAGACAAAATTAACTGGTTGTGGTGTTGTACACCTGTAGTCTCAGCTACTAGGGAGGCTGAAATGGGAGGATCACCGAAGCCTAAAATGTCAATGCTGCAGCGAGAGGTAATCAAGCCACTGCCTCCAGCCTGAGTGAAAGAGTGAGACTTTATCTCAAAAAAATAAATAAAAAGAAAGAAAAACTAGACCCTTCACAGCAGTCCTGAGTCTGACTATAGCAGTTACCTCTCCTCTGCCTGAGTATAGACTCAGCCCAGAGAACAGTGGGGATGCGGAGGTCTAGGAACCAGCATCTCATAGAGCCCAGCTTTTGACCCTCACCCCCAACCCAACCATAATGGTTAGAAATATGAGTCATTCTTCTTTGTCAGTATTGAGAAGATCCTAGGCAGTCCTGACAAAGTGCTTTTCAGCTTAAACCACCAGCGTTATTTTTCCTATTCTGTAAATCATAAAGCACCTGATCTGCAGAATTTTTAAACTCTTGAGGAAGACTCCTGCATAGCAGCTTCAAGAATATGCCACAGTTTAATCAGAAGACTGTTTTCAATATTAGGATGTATTTTTCCACGGACAAGTTGACTCCCAGTAGTGGAATGTGGGGGTGGAGGAGTGGGAAGGAGTAATTTCTAAAACACCTTGACTCTCTGGCTTTGCTGGTTTGTATAAAGTATGGTTATCGAAATACTGATTGCACAGAGCCACCGTGACAAATGCACATCTTTTTACTCCATCTCTTTGCTCTCTTTTCCCTGTCTTTTTCCAAATGAAATTTTACATAATTAAAGATTAAAGATCATTTTTGTTAACTCAAGAGACGTAAGGCTATTTCTGATTTGCAGCATCTAATTTCTACAATTAAAATTATATATTGCTCAGATCCAATTTGAATAAAAAGGTAATCAACTGTATAGTCAAGGATATTTATTTTTAAAAAGGTATTTCTCTCCTGCAGTATAGCTGGCATGATTCATCTGGTCTTCACCAAGCAAAACAATTGTTTTTTTTTAAAAAAGGAGAATAATGCAGACTACTCATTCATTCAAAACAAGAAGTTTTGAAGAGGATGAAATGAGAACTCCACAGCTCCTTACTTAAAACCATATTGGAAACTCCCTGTGACATTGTCCTCTGGGTTCATATCTAGGGATCAAATTTTAGGTGAAGTTGGGTTTTAACAAGATTCACCCAATTCTTCCAGTAATAAACCATGTTGGACAGGGTCCAAGACTAAAATGCCATGTATTGTATTATGCATAATAGTAAGTCATATTTATGCAGGGCATTGATATGACTTGCAATTGTTCACCAATTTTTATTTCTTTTTATTCTGTTTCTTAATATGTGGACTTGACTGGCATGCTTACATCAATTGCTGTTTTTTCTTGCTTTGTTGTGGTTGTGTTTTAATGAAAACTCTTATTCCTGAAAGGAATCCAGCTCCACGCCAGATCAATGGAATCTGTAGGTTTTCTTTCTGGAATATAAAACAAGAGCTTGGATTCAACTAGCCAACAAATACATTTGTTAAATGAGGCTTTCCTCAAATGTCAGTCATTCATTCGACAAGTATTTACTGAGCACCTCTTAGTCACCAGGCATTGTGCATGTCTGTGAATACAATAGTGAATGAAACAGACATAGGGGCCCCTGACTCAGTGGTGGCTGAAATACAATGGGGAAGACTGCAACAAGCAAATATCTAATTACATATTATATTAAATAGAGGGAGGAAAAAATAGGATGCTGTGATAGAGAATAATGCAGTGCAGAAGGCTGCTACTTAGTATAGTTGAGGAAGGTTTTGTGGAAGTCGTTTAAGCCAAGTCCTAATTGATGAGGGGGACCCAACCACTGAAAGAGAGGAGGGGAGAATATCAGCAGAATAGCAGATGCGAGGGTCTGGCAAAGGGCATAAACCATCAACGGTCACCATCTTTGCCTCTCTACCCCCGGCCAGCTTCATAGGGCAAGTCCAGTCCTTTTCTCTTAAGAAGCATTCCTGCCCATCCACACATGGTCCTCTCTTCCACGACCTCCTCCAGCATTTCATCTGTTCCCCATGGCTTACCACTGAGCCATATGCTGGGTTGTATTGTCCGTAGACGGTTCCTGTGGTTAAACCTGTCTCTTTCACAAGTTTTGCAAACCCACTGAGGATAGAGGGCATGTGCCCCTTTTGCACCCCATGCCACATCTGCTGCAGCGCTGGAGCGGAACTGACGCGGGCGGCATGGAAATGAACGGAAGACGGCAGGCCTAGCGGGGCAGGTGAACGGCCATGGCTAAGCCTCTTTTCTATCTGCATCTGCTCACATTAGATGAAATGCAAATACATAGGCCCCATCTCTCTGTGTTCTACTTAGCATTTATATGACACCTTTCAGCACAGAGAAATGAGTAAGTGGAACCAGAAGTGGCTGTTCCATGTGCTCATCCCCAGCTTGGTTGTGGCCAGGCATCTGGTCCCCACCTGCCCCCACACCCCTCCTCCCCAGAGGGGCAGCTGTGGGCCCCACTGCTTCACTTTCAGCACAGCCCTTCCCACGGAGCCGCACACTGTTGAAAGAACGCATTGTCTGTGCTAAAGGGAGAACGCGGGTAGCACACTGCAAATCTGAGCTGTTACGTGATAGACAAGCAAAGAAAAGCGTCCTGACATCGTTAAGGTGTCCCGGAACATGCTGTCTGCTCCAGCCTCACCCACATGCAACTGTGTGAAGACAGAATTGCCTGCATGATGACCAAAGCCTGGCTTCGGAGTCAGCAAATCGGGTCATCCCAAGCCCATGGGGTTTTTCTAGATTCTGCCAGCTGGGGACACAGGCATTTCATAGAAACTGCCAGACTCACATCTGCAAATGGTCTTAGAGGGTAGGGCTGTCTTCAACCATATGAAAATAGACTTGCCTTTTCACTGCTCGAAGTATTCCCAGAATTTGAAGCTGTCCTTCAGCACTACCTCCTGCCCCACATGCTGGAAGCCCTCCCCCAAGCTCCCGGACATCCACATCTGGACAGGCCCCTCCATAGAACCCACAGCACAACCTCCTGGCTTTGCCAGGACCCGGCACTGACAGGGAGTTGGGGACAGACCACCTTCTGTGTGGCAGAGCAGCTTATCTGACATTTATGGAATAAGATTTGTCAGGGTCAGAAAGGGCAACGCTTTAAAATGTTTTAAAGAGCATCTTAACCTTTGGCATGCTGCCTGGGGAACTCAAAGCAACCTCTTATTCTTCCTTACTGATATTGAGGAATTTCAAATTTCTAGAAAAGAACTTGAGTATTAGTCAGTAAAAGCAGTGGAATGGCTAGATTTATTCCTCATGGCTCAATTACCCCTAATTTGCTTACAGGGACCCCAGTGGTCACTGGGGTAGAAGAAGAAACGTCACTCTACAACATAACATACAGGACAATAGCCTGGGTTCTGTCCTCGTGGCAGCAAGCTCATTTTGCCTCCTGTTTCATAGTGAGAGTCATTGTTTAGTGAGAGGGCAGGATGTGTAGTGATTGGAACATGCGCTTCAGAGTCGGATGACATGGGTACAACTCCTGGTTCTGTCTCTTACTAGCTGTGTGATCTTGAGCAAATCATGTAGCATCTCGGTTTCCCCATCTGTAAACCAGAGGGAAATAATAGCTCAGTCAATAAAATACAATGAGGCTTAAATGATGGCAAAGGAAAGTCCTCAGTACAATGTCTTGCACATAAAGGGGTGTAGTAAGTATTCACTGTTCATTGCAGACCTACTTACTATGTCACACACTGAATTCTATGCTTTGTTTAATTCTGTAATTTAACCCTACAACAACTCTCAAAGGCAGGGCCTACGCTTATCATCACTATGCTATGCTACTCACCTTGTTTCCCTACGAGAAATATTTCCATGTCAGTGGCTATTCCCGCCTGCAATTTTCCCTTGACAAATTGCTCCAGGATGGGTACTTCCTAAGGGGAAGCTTTCTCCATTAGCAAGACAGGAGGGGAAATGGAGGGGCAAACCTTGACCCACCATTACCAAGAAATCAGCTGTGGAAGTGAGTCATCTATCTCTCGTCACTGGGCTGGACTTGATGATTAATGGGAGACATTTAAGATTAATATACTTTCTTGTTTAAGTTTTGAAAATTAAAGATCTTAGAAATGTGAGCCCAGAAAATAAAGAAAAAAGAAGGAAGCAGAACAATATTTTCTTTCTAGTTACCTGTTTCAAGAACTCAATCCCTTTGTGTCAGCCTTTAGAGAATTGCCTGTCCCCAGCCAGGTCACCTTGCTTTCCTTTTCTCTGTCCTCACCTCCAAAAGGACATTAGTTCCAGCCAAAGTGCTTATCATAGATCCTCAGCACAAACAGTTTCCAAGTTACCAAACGGGACAGTAGAACAATGGATTGTACTGGCGCAGGCCAACGGTAGGAGATAAGAGAGTAGTAACTGGTGGGCCCAAACAGCTTTTGTTGCTGTGTTTTTCTGTCTGATTTTGGGTTTTCATTTTTTTTGAAAGCATGAGTGCACAGGCTGTGCGGCCTAAGGCCTCAAGATTCTTGCGAAAGAAAAGATACCTCAGCTAGAGTCTTATTGAGGCCAAGTTTCTAAGAGCTCAGGCCCAATCCTGTCACCTTCACAGAGCTGACACTGCCTCATCCTAAAGTGGGCCCTCAGACCCAGCCATCAAGAGCTACCCTTTGGCCCCAAATGTCACCACCAGAGTTAGGCCATTTAAATGAGCATGGCTGGCATTTATTGATCACTTTCCACTGTGATAAAAGTGATTTTCAGGCTTCTGTTTAGATCTCAAAACCGATGCATTTTAAAGCGACTTATATTTTCTGATTTCTAGGAATAAGAAGGCAGAAGCCAAGGGAGCTTGAGAACCTCATCAATAACTGCACAGCTGGTCAGTGGTAGGGCTAGAATTTGAGCCCAGGCCTGTGTCTTTGACCTTAAACCTGTTGCCTGAGAATAAGAGGAGAGAAAAGGAAAGTACAGGAAGTGGAGAAAAGGATGAAGACAAAAGAAGGTATGATATAAGACCTAAAGTCAACCCCCAACATCATATGCTGCCTTGACATCTAGCAAAATATGGCAGGCCCCAAATGGCCTAGATGCAAGTTCCCCTCCTCACTCTGCTCCCAATGATAAGGTTTTCTAGCCAAACAACATTCTTTATCAAAGAGGTCAGGTAGGGCTGGGCATGGTGGCATGCACCTGTAGTCCCATCTACTCAGGAGGCTGAGACAGTAGGATCACTTGAGCCCAGGAGTTTGAGGCTGCAGTGAGCTATGAGCTGTGATTGTACCACTGCACTCCAGCCTGAGTGACACTGTCTTAAAAAAAAAAAAAAAAAGAGGCCAGCCATGGTGGCTCATACCTGTAATCCCAGCACTTTGGGAGGCTGAGGTGGGCAGATCACCTGAGGTCAGGAGTTCAAGACCAGCCTGGCCAACATGACAAAACTCTGTCTTTACTAAAAATACAAAAATTAGCCAGACGTGGTGGCAGGCACCTGTAATCCCAGCCACTCTAGAGGGGCAGGAAAATCGCTTGAACCTGGGAGGTGGAGGTTGCAGTGAGCTAAGATCTTACCATTGCACCCTAGCCAGGGCAATAAGAGGAAGACTCTGTCCCAAAAGAAAGAAAGAAAGAAAGAAAGAAAAACAAAAAAGCAGCAGCCACGTGCAGTTCCTGCTTACCTCTAGTAGGTTTCAGTTCTACCAGACCAAAGAATTATTCAAACGAAGTAACCACATTCTCCCTCACAAACCAGGGGCACACCACTCTCCTGATACTGCAAAGCTTGCCTCCTTCTGTTTGTTCCCTCTGTTCCCAACTGCAGCAGCCATGTGGCCCTGCACAGCATGAAATGTCCTTCTCCCTGGGCTTTGAGTAGATGTATGTACAAATAAACCGCTGTCTGTTCCATCTGTCCAGGGTCAGGTATCATGTCTCGTTCAGCCATGCTTACATCCCTAGGATGGGAATCCTTCCCTCTTCAAGAGGAGGTGATCAAAACAGAAGAAAAATAGTAAAAGAGAAGGGGATGAAGGATGAATCTGAGGTGATCCACCTGCAGATTCAGCCACAGGGTCTCCCACGTGGGTCCAGAGGCCGTTGACGGTGTGGTTAAGAGAGCAGATCTGGAGACAGCCTGGATTTAAATCATTTCTCTACCACCTTCAGACAAGTTACTTAACCCCTCTGGGCCTTCATCCCTCATCTGTAATGTGGGAATGGATGCTAGCAACCATCCATTTGGTGTAAGAATTAAAAAAATAATCCATGTATAGCCCATTGGAGAAGGCCTAGTGCTTAGCAAAGGCCAGCTGTCAATATCCTAAACCCTCATGCTCTGGGATCACTTTTCCTCCGGAATCTACCAAAGAACCCATTTCCTTTCCTCTACTGGCCCAGCTAGCTCATCTTTGTGTTTCTGCAGCATTATTTGTGGAGTTGTTGACTGCAGTATTCCTCTAAAATGTCTCTAAATTGTGTGCACCAACTTAAGTAAACAATGGAAGAACCTAGTCCCCTTATGCTGCCCAATACAGAGCACTAGTTTTAAGCACTCCAAAACTGCCACAGCCTTCACATGACAAGGACAATGGAGAAAGCCACTCAGAGTTTTCCAAGTGGATAGACATCAACATTCTGAAAAGCTGCAGCAGAGTCTACTAGGTATTAATGTTTGAATATTTATTCACCAATGAGAGCTCATAATTATTTAGTGTTTATTATGTGGCAGGCACTATTACAAGCATTTACGTGAATTCACTCACTTTATTTTCACAGCAATAGAATTGAAGTAAAGTAATTGCCCTAATTTTGCAAATGAGGAAATGGAGGCACACAGAGGTTCACCAATTAACTCAAGATTCAGAAATTCTGTTGAACCGGTCTAGGGAAAGGGTCCAGGCAGTGGTCTATTTTCAAAGCACCCTCAGTGGTTCTCAGGTGCTGTCAGGGTCAAAAACGCTTGCCTGAGCCAGCATGCTGATCCTGTGATCCTCCATACATCACATCACACCTTGCATCGTGAACTGTTTCCTCCAAGTGTCTTATGTCCCCAGTTACATCATAAATCCCAGGAGTGAAACAGATGAACAGAAACAATGTCTCCTACTAATCTGGAATCTATTCCTTCAGTACTGACACCACTGGGTTTGTCCAGAGTAGACACTCAGTATATTTGACATCTACATACTTGAATTGTGCACAGTGATGAGGAACTTCTGCCATTCAAGGCAGGCACTATTTTAGGTGCCTTACATCAATTATTTCCTTTATTCTAAGAAGAAGGTGTTACTCTTATAATTCCCATTTTATAGATGGAGAAACAAAGGCACAAATTGTTTATGGATACTCAACTGGTAAATGGCAGAGCTCTGAGTTGACCGATCTGGCTCCAGAGCATGACCTAATCCAATATTAGAGTGGAAGGCGAGGGGAAAAAGGAAGGAAAAACCATAAAGAGGAAGACAGAGTCAACTGGAGAATTCCAAGTTAAAATATATTTAACTAATATAGTATCAGTTTGGTAGGACTACTGTAATTAAGTATCATAGACAGGGTGGGTAAACAACAGAAATTTATTATCTCACTGTCCTGAAGGCTAGAAGTCTTTAGGGGACAAGAAATTATCTTTTCTTCCCCTCTTGGATTCATGACTGTGGCCCCTATAACAAAAGACAGATTAACAGGACAAAAGCATGGCAAATTAATTTAAGTTTTACACAGCATAAGAACCTTTGGAAATGAAGACCCAAAGAAACAGAAAAACACCTCTAATGTTATCCTAAATTTGGTGAAGAAGTGATAATTGTGGAGAAGTATGATTGGACAAAGGAGGTGTGACCTAATGGTAATAAATGGGGGTAAATTTAACACAGTCTGTTCAGATTCTTCTGCGTCCCTGTCCTCAGAGATAAGGATGTTCCTTTCCTCCAGCTATAGGGACATTACCTCTCACATGAGAATCTTATGACCTGCCACAGGAAAAGGTCAGAAAATTTTTTCTAGATTTTATGACCTACTCTGGAGAGAAGGGCTAAGGGAAGGTGACAGTGGGCTTCCTGCTTTAGCTGTTTTCTCAAATGCCAAGGTGTCATATTTGATGTTCAAAGATGTGTGCCGTCTTTGACTTTCCTTAGCACATAGGAGCATCTCCCCAGCCCCAGCCTTTGTCTTCCACATGGTGTTCTCCCTGTGTGTGGGTTTGTCCCCAAATTTCCCCTTTTCATAAGAACACCAGTCATACTGGACTGGAGCCCACCCCAGAGACCTCATTTTAACTTGATCACCTCTGTAAAGACCTTCTCTCCAAATACATCACATTCTGAGGTACTGGGGCTAGGACTTCAACAGAAGGATTTTTGGGAAGACACAATTCATCCCTCTACAGAAGTCAAGGGTCACGTGGTGTGTAGTTTAAAAAGCCAGTGCTCCACAGGAGTGGGAAGGAAAACACTCCCAAGGCTTGAGGCTACAAAGAAAACAGCCCCAGTGAGTTTAGATGAGGGCAGGTCCAACTTCAGCAGAGGCCAGGGCAGCAAGGCGCACGCTCAGGTTTCCGCTGGCACTGGCATGAGTGGTCACCAAATGGCTCCCCTCTTTTCCTGGCAATGCCTGGGCCCTTGGCTTGCACAAGTCTCTCATCAATGAAAACCAGTAAGCTGAAAGAAAAACTAAACAACAAAATAAACCCCAGGCACACAAGAGAGTAACTTTCAGTTGTCTGTAAAAAAACCTCAAGAAATGCCAACAAGTACTGAGTCAGGAAATTCTCCCTTAATAGCTTTTGTTGGAAACATTTACCATTTCTACTTTATCTTTTCTTTTCTTTCAGACCACTCCTCAGAGGTAATCAAGTGCAACAATACCATCATTCAGGACTTCTGGTTCCCAGAGGACTCACTCCCAGCCTCAGCCAACGTACACCCTTTTAATATCAGAGCAGCTTAAACTCCCCGAGAGTGGATTTCCTCCAGCCCTTCTGAGTTGAGGGAGAGGAGAATTACGTATCTGATACACCAGTTTTGTTGCCATCTGGCCACCAGAAGAAAGCACTGGGTTGATTGTATCCCCTAGGTAGTGACTGCTGAGAGGACTCATCCCCAGAACTAAGGTTTTGAGTCTGGCAATGGCCATCAAATATCACAGAGCCTATAAGGGGCCTTTTGATGCCACCCAATGGTAACCCTCATATCCCAGGACAAGAGTTCAGTTAGAAACTGGACCACTGGACCCTCACAGGACAAGAATACAACTAAGAAAGGACCACAGCACCATCTCAGCTGTCCTCATACCTCAGTCTTCCACTTGGAACTCCAGGTCACTCTGTGTCACAGCCTCCCTGTGCCAATTGCTACCCCGTGAGGCTGGGCTCCCCAAACACCCTCACTGTTTCTTCATTCTGAACCAAACGTGTAAACAGGGAGGCAGAGGAAGGATGTGGTAGGGTGGGGCAGGCAGGGAGAGCGTGCACAGAGAATGCCAGTGATGCAATGTGGTGTGGTCAAGTTGATTACTGGCCTAATTACTATGTACTGTACCTCAATGAAACACCATCTTTCTGGTCAGAGAAGCGAAGAGATACTTTTTAATGGAGAGCAATAAATAGCAAGAAAAATAGAGGCGCATTCTCTTCCCCACCACTCCCAACCCCAAAGGCACAACTTACTCCTAAAAAAAGGTTTCATGAACTTCCAGGTTGGCATTCAGAGAGCCTCAGCCTGGCAAAGTCCATCCTTCCCAAGACTCACGTAGAATCAATGAGCCCATTGTTCTCAAGCCTGTGCTGAGAAATAATATGTACAAAACAAAACAGAGCCAGTCCCAGAGGTGATCTTTGGCCACAAAATCATTATGGTAGGATAAATAATGCATCAATATACATTGATTGGGAAAATGAAATATTAATTGTTGCAAACATCATGAGTGAAGGGATAGGCTGAGCCAGTGACATTTGCCCCTTTCAGCATGAGCAGAAGGCTTCATTGGAGACACGGCAGAAAGGGCAGGGCTCACCCTCCAGACCAAGACTCGAGAGCACAGGGCAGGCAGCAGCCACCAACAAAGAATCCACACCGGAGGGGCTGGGAAACGATGTCACGAGCCTCACTCCCGTGAGTTTCACATTTCTCATCGTGAACGATATTAATACATTTATTGCTTGGAAGAGAAAGGGGAGGGAACAGAGACTTGCTGAGCATGTCCACATGCACTTCCTCACTCACTGTGATCTTCCTAAGTCCCGGAGTAGATACCATCATTTGCGTCCTACAGAAGAGACTAAGAGGAGGTAAGTTGCTGAGAAATGCTGAGTGTATGATTAAATTATCCTGTTTGCTAAGAAGAATGATAGCAAGGAAAGCCTAGCTGCTGCCCCCTCCCCGCCCCCAACGTGGAAAACTGCTTGGGCATTCTGAAGCAGCAAAACAGTATCTGTATATCATACACCGGTTAAAACAATTCTTTAAGCACGGGGTATGTGGCCCTGCCCCCGTGGCTCCCTCGTGGAGAATACTTTCTAGTTTGTCCTTGATCAGTGGTAAGCAGGCACCAGCTGCCTACCTAGTTTATTTTTGTTCTATAAGAAAACACTGAACACCTGTTTGTTAATAATAATCACCTGTTCAGAGAGTATAAATACATGGGTTAGCGTTTGTTTGAGGCCTTCGGCCCGGAATGCCGTCGGCCCCTGAGACTCCCAGCTCGGAAGGCTGTTGCCCGTCCCCTTCTCCCGCCGCCAACAGTCCCACTTTGCTCTTCTATCTGGGTTTCTGCTTCCTAATTCCTTCAGCCCTGCTTGGGTAGGGGTCTCTACAGCCAAGCTGGTCTCAGTAGTTGATTCCTACCTAATGGCCAGTTATCAAATCGATACTCATTTTTCTTGCAAAAAGATATTCCAGTCTGAATGAAGGCCAGGGAAGCACATAGCAAGTTTGGTGTTAGGTTTTGTGAGCACAGAATCTTTGACAGTATAACTAGATTAATGAACTTGTTAGGGAACAAAAGGAAACAAGTTTATCCTTCCCCCATCCCACGCTCTGTGAGATTCCGCCCCCTAGTCCCAGCCCTAGGCCTCTCCAATGTCTTGGCTTCACTCCATAGCTTTCTGGGCTGTTTCCACTTATAAGACCAGGTCTCCTTTTGGTAGTGAAGAGCCTTTCGGGTATTCACAAGTCTCATCCAAGAGAATACTTCTCTCTCACTCCATGTTGAAGCTTCCTTCTTCCTGAAGCTGAAACCTGATTTTGCTTGCTCAGAAGTGGGAAGGAGGAATGGTGATTAGTAAGAAGGGGACGATAATTCCACATGCCTTGTCCTCCCAGGAAGCCCTCTCACCCAGGGTCCCCGAAGACACTCAGACATTCATTTGATTGCATCCCCTAGGTGGTGACTGCTGAGAAGACACATCCCCATCTCTGTCAGTGGCCAAGAAATACCAAGGACCTTCTATAAGGGGCCTTTCAGTGCCACCCGATGGTAACTCTCACTTACCAGGAGAAGAGTTCAGTTAAGGACTGGACCACTGGACCTCACACACAAGAAGCTCACACCCCAGCTAGCCCTAAGTTCAGAGTGCACCAGGCAAGCTCCAGGCTTAGGTTTACATCTATCCCCAAACTCTCAGGGATGTGTGCAAACCTCTCCCAAGGCAGTGGGTGAACCCCAGCCCTTCTGTAGCTCATGGCCAGCCAGCCAGAGAGCAGAGGGCAGCTTCCCCTCTTGCAGGTCCCCCTTACACTTCAAGAGCCAACGAAGGCAGGAGCCAAATGGAGACCCACCTGCCAAATACTGAAATCTTTACAAGTTACAAGTCAAGTCAAAACTACTATTAAATAAGTTCTCACTGTCCCCCTTGACAAATACAGCTCCTCGATGGCCTGAAAGATCATTTTGCATTAGAATGTTCAGTCTCCTTGGCATTTGAATCTGAGATTTTCCTCCCACCCTCAGACCCTGCGATGGCCAACAAGCTGCTCTGCTTCTCTTCCCACCCCCAACTCCTTTTCACACCGTAAGGGCAGTGAGCCACCCAGACAGACTACACCCAAGATCCACCCACATCCTTCCTAAACTGCTGCCCGGGGCTGAGCACAGGCCACCTTGTGGGGGAAGGACCCCAAACAGATCGGAACAGGCCCTGGAAAGGGACACATTCTGAAGGCCTGGACACTTGGAATGTGATGGGGAGGCAGAGGCACAGAGGACACGTCCCCTTAATCCCATAGGCTCCTGCTCCATGGGGAGGAGTGTGCTGAGGAATTCCAGAGAGGGCTTCCCTCCCAGGGACAGGGCACAGCAGGGACCACACCCAAGGGCAGGTCTGATGAGGGTTCTTCTTGGCCCTCCTTCACCTGCCTGAAGGGGGCACCATGGGAAGGGGAGGGCAAATGCCATAGCCCCATCCCCAAAAGCCCTCAGCTCACCACTCAGCAATTCCCCTTACTGTGAGTGTGTGTCTCCTGCTAATGTGGACTTCATGGGATAGTGGACAAGGTAAGGGGCAAAGGGCCTGTTTGGCCTCCCTCTGGAGGGGCTGCTTTCTTTACAATATGCAGACACTGCCCACTCTCCTCTGCTTTGGGGCTTTAGGCAAAATCCAGAGACCTTCATTTCCCTGGGGGGACAGAATGGACACAGAGTCCTAACACGACAAGGATTTCAGTTAGGAGTGTTTCACACGCCCACATTTTAACACTGTGAGGAGGGAGAGCGCGAGCGTGCGGTTCACATATGGGCAACTTTAAAACCAGGCACTATCGTGTGACAAGACTAAACTTAGGGAATCGTGTCTGCAGTGACACGGGAGACCCCAAATATCTGCTGGGGAAGCTCCATGAAGACATTGGAAGAGAATGTCCATCTGGATCCACTTTCACACTCACAGAAACCTCCTTTTTCACAAACTTGGCCATTTTGTGAAATGGTTTGGACTTGGACAGCACAATGCCCTCCAAAGCCCCCATGGCAGGAGGCCACTTCCCTCACACCACTGAACTACTTCTGGGTTGGCAGCAGCTACTGTCCCCACCCAGAGTGCCTTTCTTTCGTCTTAGCAGTAGTGAGGCGTGAGGCAGCACTGTCACCTGCCAGTCACCCAGCCTCTCCTGCCTCCACTCGGCATGGCGAGGACCACCTGGCCTGCAGCTATGAGTGGGCTAAGCCCTGCTCTGGTCTCTGGCCAGGAGGGATTTGAGGAACTTAGGTCTTAGGCATCAACAGAGGCGTGCATAGAGAAAACAGGACCTAACTTGGAATTGGAGGCTCTGAATTTAAGTTCTGATTCAGCTACTTCTTAGTTGTAAGCTTTTTAGACATCAGTGAATTTTCTGGGCTTTATCTGGAATTGGAGTTTCTTCATCTGGAAATTGAAGACATTAAGAACATCTGCTTTTCTACCTCAGTGAGGAATTTAACTACTATGGGTGTCATTTGGAAGCTGTGAATTCTGTTGTTAGAGTTATGAGTCCTGGCTTTGAATAGGAACACTGTGGTCTTTGTTTATGGTTTATTAATGTTGAGTCTCTTAGAACCATGGCTCTGCCTACACTGGCAGGCCAAATAGTAACAGTAATGGCAACAACAATCCCTTGTAGAAGAAAAAGTCTATACGAATAAAATCAGAATAGCTCAACATTTGTTGAGAAGCTTCTCTGTGCTGGAACTAGGCTGTGTGCTCAGAATCGCCTCATTCAGTACTTAACCACACCTCATGAGAACCATTGTCACACCCGGTCTCTGTCTCTGCACAACAACCTGATGCATGGCTTGAGCCAGGGTATCTGAATACTAATACTTTCCACCTCCCGTTGGGATACCCTGCACTCTCATGTGGAACCTTCTCAATGTTAGCCAACTGGACCCTCTTGAATTTTTACATATTCTCAAGATGCCCTGCTGGATGGGGCTTTCTCTAAACATAAGCAAGCACCAGCATCTGACCTTTGGTTTACTCTTCCCAGTGCAGCTCAAGTGTTTACACCTGCTCCCAGTGATCCCAGCACCACCTGGGCCATAAGCACTGGGTTCCCCATGGTTCCAATTATTGCCAAACAAATCATGGTAACCAGCCTAGTGGCAGTAGCTTCAAACCACAGCAATCATTTTATTATCTTTCATATTTTGTTTGGATCAGGAATTTGGGAAGCTCAACTGGCTGGCTGTGGCTTTGGGGTCTGTCAGGCAGTTGCAGACAGTTGGTGGTGGCAGCTGAAACAGTGGAGAAGCTGACAAACTGGGGACTGGCCAGGTATCTCTCTTCATGAAGTCTCAGGGCTTCTCCATGTGGTTGTTCCACATGGACTAGTTGGGCTTCCTCCCAGCATGGCAGTCTCAGGGCAGTCAGGATGCATACATGGAATCTCAGGGCTTTGGCGTGAACATTCCAGTGAGTAAGGTAGAAACCATGGTACCGTTTCTGACCCAGTCTAGAATATATATAGCATAACTTCTTCCACAGTCACAAACATGTCAAGATGCAAAGGGAGGAAACAGACTCCACCTCTCTATGAGACGAGTGTTAAAGTTACAGTGTAAAATAAGCATGTGAGATGGGAGATACTGCAGCCATCTTTGGAAAGTACAAGCTGTCATAGCTACTGGAGAAAAGGGTCTGCTGGAAAATAAGCCAGACTCATCCCCTAGATGCCACAAAAGCACCTGGTCCTAATGTTCCCACTCTGCCCCATAGGGTGGGCTTAGATTTTTCACCATCTTCTTATGTGGGCCTTAGTTTCCTATCATCTTTTCAGTTTCTCACTGAAACCCTAGCCCTAGCTAGGAAGCTGAAAATTCAGGCTTCTTCCCCTAGACCATGGCAGCTCTTCTCATCCTAGCTGGACCCCATTCCTGAGGGATTGCCAACTGACCACAGTGGATACACTGTGGCCCTATTCTATACGTGGCAAATGTCACTGAGAAGAACACCCACCACTCCCACTTCTGCCCCTCTAGTACCCTCCTGCAATGACCACCCCAACCCAAACTGAATTCAGATTCACTAGGTCGCCTTGGAGTGGGCACTTTGTGCCACTGCTCACTCCAAGTCCTTGCAGCTATTACTTCCTGAGAGCTCTGGCTTTGCCTGGGTCCTGGCACTGTCACTCCTTCCAAGCTGACATGGAGCTATTTATTTATTTTTGAGACAGTCTTGCTCTGTCACCCAGGCTGGAGTGCAGTGGCATGATCTCAGCTCACTGCAACCTCCGCCTCCCAGGTTCAAGCAATTCTCCTGCCTCAGCCTCTGGAGTAGCTGGGACTACAGGCACCCGCCACCAGAGTCAGCCGGGCGTGGTGGCGCATGCCTGTAATCCCAGCACTTTGGGAGGCCAAGGCAGGTGGATCACAAGGTCAAGAGAGCAAGACCATCCTGGCCAATATGGTGAAACCTCGTCTCTACTAAAACTACAAAAATTAGCTGGGCATGGTGGTGCGCACCTGCAGTCCCAGCTACTCGGGAGGCTGAGGCAGGAGAATCGCTTGAACCCAGAAGGTGTTGAACCAGGGAGGCAAAGGTTGCAGTGAGCCGAGGTCACACCACTGCACTCCAGCCTGGAGACTGAGCAAGACTCTGTCTCAAAAAAAAAAAAAAAAAAAAAAAAAGAGCAGAATCTTCAACAAGCACCTCATTCCTCTCCCACAAGACTCAGACCATTCCAGGACAAATTCCCAAGGATGTTGCATTATCCGCCTGTCTGGACAGAGTCTGGCAGGAAGGAAACCTTTCAGCAGTTCCAGCTTGATGTTTCTAGGCTCTGGGCTTTTTTCCTTACTCTGATCTTTCCCACACAAGAAAAAGGAGCTGCTGGCCCTGCTCTGAAGATTTGGCCCATTTGTGATGCAAAGCAGCTTATTTCTAACTGCAGAAGTGCCAATAGTGCTGGAGGGGGGCTGACTGAGGGAAAGGATGATAGATAGAATTGTTTATCTTTCAAGGAAACCCAGAGGGTAGAAACAGTCAAAAGATTAGCCTGGGTAGCTTTATTGCCAGGGATGGGTGGCAGGATGGGAACCTGCCTCCCGATTCTGCCATGAATCAAGGTTTTAAAACTTTTACAGACATTTCTCTTTACTCCTCAAAGTAGCTTCAGGGGGAAAATGAGTGACAGTTTAATCTCTCTATCCTTGACAATTTTTATTTCCTCCTCCTGAACTACCCCCTCACCCTCCCTCGCAACTTAAAAAATCCATCTGGTGTCACCGAGGGCCAAGCAAGGTCCATGAACAGCCGCTGGAGGCTGATGCAGCCAGCGTGGGCTTGGGAGGAGTCTTGGGAGAATTGTCCTAGACTGCAGCCACTTGGCCAAGTGTGGGGCACTGGTGGGCGTGCTGGAGAGGAGGGATTGGGGGAGGGAGAAAAACAGAAAGCGATCCAGGACACGTGAACAGGCCTGGAATAATGGGAAGGGAATGTGCCTAACAAAAATGGCCAAAGTACACAAGAAGAGAGAAAGGGAAGAGCCGCTCTCAGAGGAAAGAGAACATTGAAGGAAAAGAAGATGGAGGAAAAGGAGGAGGAGGCAGGGGGAGAAGAAAGTGCTAGAAGTGAGGAGAGAATAAAAACAAGACAGAGGCTTGGAATGAGAGGAGGTAAAAGAGTATGACATTAAAAAACAGGAAGAAAGGAAGGGAGAGATCCCCAAATTATAAATGGCTGTGCCCTAGAGACTTTTTTCTACAGTAAGTAAGTTGAAAGCTGAAACCCATCTCCATCCAAAACTTTGACTCCCATGCTAAGTTTCTAATGTGACCTGCAAAACAGGCTAACTTGCACAGATCCAAGCGTGAGCACCTCCTTATGCTTTGTACCTCGGCACCTCTCTGGCCCAGCCTTGTCTAGACCCAGATCAAAATCTCTCGGCTCTCAGTCCTGCTTGCACATTAGGATTCCCAGGAAAACTGTTTTTTGTTTTTTTCCAGATGGAGTCTCGCTCTGTCACCCAGGCTGGAGTGCAGTGGCATGATATCAGCTCACTGCAATCTCTGCCTTCCAGGTTGAAGCAATTCTCCTGCCTCAGCCTCCCGAGTAGCTGGGACTACAGGTGTGTGCCACTGCGCCCAGCTAATTTTTGTATTTTTAGTAGAGACAAGGGTTCACCATGTCACCCAGGCTGGTCTCAAACTCCTGACCTCAGGTGATGCGCCTAATTTGGCCTCCCAAAGTGCTGGGATTACAGGCACGAGCCACCACGCCCAGCCAAGGGAAACTTAAAAAGTACCTGTGCCTGGGTTCTTGCTTAGACGAGTTTAATCAGAATCTCAGCTAGAGGAACACATGCAGGGTTTTAAAGCAAATCCAGGTGATTTTAACGCACAGCCAGAGTTAAAATTCCCTAATAGACCTTACACTGTAGTGTTCAGCTTTGGGGGGTGGGTGGTGAGTGGGCTTTTGGCCCTTGTGAATAATATTGTTTCTAAGGGGAAATGTGTCTAGGTTTTAATTACAGATGGAGGCACTAACCAGCCCCCACACCCTGTATCCCACGCACCCAGGTCTGCAACGCTTATTTCGTGGAAGTTGGGGGCACAACTTCCCCCGCCACCCGGAGTTCCAATGGTGGCCCCCATCCTGTTCCCAGTGTGGCAAGGGCCATTCAGTCACATGTGGGAAATGTGAGTGTTTCCAAGTCAGGGAGTTCTTACTCAAGTGTGGTTAAAGCGGAAAGAAAAGAGAAAACAAAATGTGTCAACATGAGTCTCACTAGATAAAAAATAAACATACAAAAAGTAAAAGAAACTATGTATCAACAACAAATGCCAGAGATGGGGGCTCTGTAAGAAAAGGCAGAGCCTTCAAATTAACAAACAGGGCTGGGCGCAGTGGCTCAGCCTGTAATCCCAGCACTTTGGGAGGCCGAGGCAGGATGATCATGAGGTCAAGAGATCGAGACCATCCTGGCCAACATGGTGAAACCCCATCTCTACTAAATATACAGAAATTAGCTGGGCGTGTGGTGGCGGGCACCTTTAGTCCCAGCCACTTGGGAGGCTGAGGCAGGAGAATCGCTTGAAGCAGGGAGGCAGAGGTTACAGTGAGCTGAGATCACGCCACTGCACTCCAGCCTGGAGACAGAGTGAGATTCCGTCTCAAAAACAGAGAAGACACATGGCTGGAAATGAAGATGAAATGTGGCTTAACAATTCCATACTAGGAATTCTGCTGTGCCAAGATGTCAGGGAAACTGGTTTTCAAAGCTGTGTTAACTTGCGTTAGAGCTGCCAGACATGGCGAGATCCTTCCAATCAAACCAATACAGCCATTTCTCCTGGGGAAAAAAGGGAGAAGATGGAGCTTGAGCATTAAACGTTTAAGAAACCCCGCAACGCGGGGCCACTGAAGACTCCACACAAACCTCTGCGGCCCACACACCCCACCCACAAGCCGGCAACTGAAGGATTAGGTCCCACTTCCTACGGATTCCATGGAGACGTGCGCATGGGAAGCAGCACCCTGCCTGTGAACAACACCCAGGGAGACAGCTGGCAGCAGCACAAAGCTTCGTGAAATCCTTGAAGCCAACGAGACAGATCAGAACAGGCCAGAGGGTACAGCCAAAAACCTGTTGTTTCTTCACCTCTTCTAGCATCACACAATATAAAATCAATCAAATCACTGAATTACACCAGCCACGGCCTAGGGAGGATTACGTAAATGGAGCCATGGTCTGGCGGCAAGGCAGGCTCCCCTGAATTCCCCTCTGGAGAGACTCTCTGGCCAGCAAACAGGGGGCCCGGGCCCGGGTGCCCAGCTAGTGGGGCCTGGGCCTGCACAGAACAGAATCAAAGCTCATCCTTGCTGAGTAGTTTTCTCCCACCATGAGGATGGCTGCTCCATGAAGGGCAGCCAGGTGGAAGAATTCTGCACATCAGCCTCCCTGTCTTACTCTAATTAGTAACAGGACAACACAGTTGAGCCTAAATTATTTGAATTCCTTTGTAAGTCATGCTCCATAGTTACCAATATCAGAGATCTTTGCACCTTATCTCAGAATAAGGGGTTCATAGAGGGGCCCAGGAGGAGTAAGAAAGACGGTAGCCCAGCCAGGGGAGAAATGGGACATGCCCCAGGATACAGGGTAGCCATAGCAACACTGTAGGCAAAGCAGCAGCTCCAGAGATCTGCTCTTCTTGTACCTCAACAGCATGGGCTGTTGCTTCTATAATGGCAAGTCAACCATTCTCTATTCAGGTGCTAGGGCCTCTTCAACAAACTCGTCCATCTAGCTCACGGCTTCTGACTTCTCATAACTTCTGTCCCTCGTGCCATCTGCTTTCTTGTCTCCTCTCTAAGTGCCTCTTAGCTTATGCACATCTCTCAAATCTGACGTATTTGAATGACACTTAGTAACACTAAGACAGAGACTGATTAGTTCTGTTAATTACTACTCTCTATGGACCACTCTTACTGGACAGAAATCTCACTGCAGCCTCTTACTGACTGCCTTTTGAGTTAGGCACCATCCTCAGGTCCAGACTGCTAAGGTCAGAGTAGAACGGGGAGATGGTACAAAGCATGGAAACCCACGCATAAGGAATCGCCTGTGGCTTTGTTCGGGCAAAACGCCTTGTCCAGGACAATCTAGCCTCCCCTGCCCTGTGACCTAGCTTTCCTTTCGTAAGTTTGAGACGTATACACTCCTGGACAAGACACTGAAGTAATCATAAGCGGTGCACAGGAAAGTAATGCATTACTAGAGCAGGAAGAAGTCAAAAGGCTTCCAGTACCAAATATCAAGGATTCTGGATTCTCATAAGATAAAGTGGAAAATTACTGCAGTGAGGTTGAATCAGGTGCAAAGGGAAGAATAAAGTGTTAGAGAATGGTAACTAACAGTTATCCAATGCTGGCTCTGAGTCAGGCCCTGACCCAGGAGTTAAGCACTCAACCAGCATTAACTGCTAAGCCCTCAAGACATTCTGACCGCCACTTGGGGCGGTCCCGGCAAGCCTGTTTGTTGGCTGACTTCAAAGCACTTCCAACCCCTTATCCCTTAACCACTATCACAGAAGCTGAAAACGACTTTTCTAACTTCCCTCACAGATGAGGAGTCTTGTGGTCCTGTTCTAGCCAATAAAATACCATGGGAAGTCATCTGGGAGTTTTAGAAAAGTTTTTCCTTTTCAAAGAAAAGGCCCTAGAACATAGACCTTTTCCCCATTCATATATATATATATATGAATATATATATATATACACACACATATACATATTTTAAAAATTCTGCTATCACCTCCCACTCCCACCCCCTGCTTTCTGCTGGGAATGGAGACTTCATACCTGGAGAGGCTAATGCCTTCTTATAAGATAATGCAACAAATATTAATATGAAATTAAAGATGGTGAAGTTGTCAAAAAGAGCCTGGGTCCCTGTTGAGGAGCTGAATCAACAAATCAACACCAGCTGCACATCCAAACTGATACAAGTATTATCGCCGTCCCCATCTTCTATATAAGAAAAATGAGGCCACAGGTGGGTAAGCGACTGGTCTAAAATCTCTCAGCTACAAAAGGGCTTAGTTCAAAACCAAGCCTATTGATTCCAGAGACCGATCCATCATGACATGCTCCTCTCCAGACAGAAGAAAACTTAAAATTGAAAAGTTCATATTTAGAAGGACCCTTAAGACTCTGTAGCCCAGTTCCTTCCACCTAAGGGATAAGGCCCACAGTGGCTAAGTGCTGGGCCCGAATCTATTGGCTTCCCCCTCCTGAAGCTGAATCCTGACACTCATCCAGTGTTCTTTACATTATCCCATGCTTTCTCTCCTGGGAAAAATAAGAGACTATAATTCCTGTACAGTACCATGGTGGCTTCTACATTGCCTTAGCTAAGGATTTGTCATCTTGATTCATTTTGGACCTCTGACACCACAGAAACCAAGTCAGAAGTAAGGACAATCGTATTGTATGTCAGAAAGTTATCATGTTGGCCACATTACACTTCAATGTATTTAGACTATATTAAGCCAAGATATTTTATACCAGAAAATGTTACCTGAGAAGGAGCATTATTAGTGGCTTTTGCAATACTCACTCTAGGAGCCCGCAGCACAATCCCCAGAGGGAGAACAGTATTGCATTTGTAAAGCAAAGGCAGACGCCATCCCTGAGGCAATTTCTATTATTGAAGCTGCTCAACAAAATTAAACCAAACAAAACAAAACTCTCCAATGTTCTAAAGAACTCAAGAAAATGAAAAGGTCTTTTTACACACGTTTGCCACCTTCCCAAAATATCCTGGCCATGATGGAGACTTGCTTTTAAAAACCCAACTCTAAACATCTTTTTTCTTCCATACTCTGGCTCCTTTTCAAGCATCTCTTAACTCTCCCCAAAAGCTGCCATCATCCTATGATTGATGCATTTCTGGAGATTCAGCTGAACTTGTCTGTTCACATTATCCAGCTGTTCGGTGCCTGTGGTTTTCGCTAATGGTCATTACATTTGATCATTCCCTTCTTGCCCCTAAACTTTCTGGCAATGCTCAAGAAAAATGTGGAATGCAACTGGTACTGAGGGCCCTGCAAATTTAGCAAAGTTTAGGATAGAAAAATGTCTTGCATTTGCAATAATATAGGATTCAGGAGAAAATCGGAAGACTTGTTCATTTATTTATTCCACCAATAAATGTTGAGGATCTGTTGTATGTCAGGTTCTCTGCTCAGCACCCTAGATGCTTTATTCCATTTAACAATGCTGCAAACTCAGAAGTTAAGCACTACTATTACACTCACATTAATCAGAAAATTAAGGCTTAGCAAAATAGAATAGCTTAACCGATGCAAAATGTGATGGGGACTTCAAGAAGCTTACAATCTAGAAGGGGAGGTAGCAGGTTGTACACACATTCTCTCTCTCTCTCTCTCCAACACAAAGCAGAATGTATTCAATAGATGATCCAGTTTCAGAGCTCAGAGAAGATATTGCATTCAGGCCTCATGGAAAAGATTGCATTTAATGGGGTTCTATAAGATGGGTAAGATTGCTGCAAATAGAAATGAAAGAGAGGCAGATCCCAGCACAGCAGAAGGAATGGCTTAAGCAAAAGGGTGATGACAGGGAAATACAGAACATGCTTGTAAATGGAGGATAAGCCAGTTTAGTAAGAGCAAAGGGTACAGGAATAGAGTAAAGGTGTTAGGACTGGTAAGATAGTTTGGGTATAGGTCATGAGGTACCTAGAATATCTGCCTTAACCTAGAACTTACCAGAATCACAAAGAGAAGCCACTGAAGGGTTTTAGGGAGCCATTATTCTGTCCCAAGGCTGCCCTTAAGAACAGTGTGTTTAACAGTAATACAAACCATGGAAAAGGAGGCGAGGCTGATGACTGCCAGTCCAGGCAGCCAGCAACCACACGACGCCATGGCAAACTGTGAAGGCCTGAGCCACAGTGAAAGTGGGAGGGACGGAAAGAAGACTATCCAGACAAGATGCATGGCAAAAAGACCTGGCAATGCATAAGCGGGGTAATGAGGTGTCAAGTTATGATCAATGCTGATGGTACCACTAACACACATCCAGACAAAGCTCAGTGTCTGGAAGTAAACTGTCCAACAAAAAAACAGCAGTGTGAAGGACTTCCAGTTTAAAATGACACCTGGCTAGCAGTCCATGGCTCGACCTCTCCCAATTTCCCACTAAACATACATTCATTCCCCACTACACGTTTGAAAGAATGAAATTCAAAATTAGCATAAATACAAAAATGGAATTTCCAAAATGTGGAGAAACATTTTCACCAACTCCAAGACAGCAGAAGGTGGATTCAGAGAAACGGCGAGTGGCCAAGCTACAGGTGCTCTCCTGAAGCAGGGAAGCCCACCACGGCAAAGAAAGTGAGGCGGCCTCTGGTCCTTCTCCGTCTGCCCTGTCTCAAAGGCTCAGTCAGTGCCAAACAGAAAGTTCTATTGTGCAAGTGTTTATTTCTAAAGTGCTAGAGTAAAACACCAATCACCTGTGTTCTACCATGTCCTAACTACTAACCCCACCCCACTCACACTTTCTATTGCATCTATGAACTGAAAGCAATGAGCAGGAAGTTGTCAGGGTCTAGCATCATGCTCTGTGTCCTAGGGGATGTAGCTCCCATATTGAAGCTACATAAGTGAGAAAAGAGACTCTAAGAAATCCAACAGCTGTGTGTGCTGGGGTTGTAAATTTCCACCAACTCCCTCAGTTCAAAGTGTCAAAGAATCAAGCAAGAGAATGAGATCTCATTTCTCTACAGCAGAGCTACAAAATCTGTGTGTTAGCAAACACTGAATGTAGAGGGAACTTGTCTAATCTAAGGAGTAAACAACAAACTAAATAGAGGGCTTATGAAAAAAAGTATGAAACCTCAGGGGAAAAGGAACAATATCCCAAAGATCAAGAAGATGAACACACCTTTGAAAATGATTTACTATCAAAAAAAGAGAAAATAGTATGAAATATTTTTTATTATCTTCAGTAGGATCTATGAATATATGGCCTCTCTGAAACCCGAGCAGAAAGCCAAAAAGCTGAACTGAAAGAACGGGATGAGATGAAAAGACAACCTCATAGAATGTAAAGACAATAAACCCAGATGAAAAGGAAGCTGGGTGAGATAAGGAGGCTGAAATTACAAGGTGAGAAATGAAGTCAGCACCGAGGGCAGTAAAGCAGATCTCGGGAAATCTAACCGGTAAAGTGTGGAATGGAATTGAACAGAAGATAAAAGGGGGAGGGAGGGCAAAAAAATGTGTTATTTTTTAAGGCAAAAGGAAGATGATATATGCAGAGCACGAAAAAAGGAAATTCAATCTGCAAATAATAGGTGTTACCAAAGACAGAACTCAAACACAGGAGGACCAGAGCAACGATCACAGAAGTAATTTGAATGTAGTAGACATAAACTTCTATAAGAAATCTACTTAACTTTTCTGTCTCAGGATTGTTGTCTTTAAAGTGGGGTTTTAAAGGAATATGCAGAGAGTTTTATGAATACTTGAAGGAGATTCTATATGTTATTTGCTTGGCTTCAATATTGGTAGATAGTAAATGCTAAGTAAGATCAGTTGTAATTTATTATTATTCTATAATAGCTCATACAAATTAGTAAACAGAAAAAAATTAAAAGTACCAAAAGCATGATGAGTTCATTCATGAAATAAAACTATGAATAGCATATAAGCACGTGAAAAATGTTCACCTCATTAGGAATCAAGGAACTCCAAATTACAGCAATGAGTTACAACTTTTCCAATAACAAATATTAGCCAGCTACGATTTTTCTTTCTTTAATAATAATGCTCTACATTGAGAAAAGTGTGCTGAAATCCCACTGCTTTGCCTGTGAAATTCTAAACTGGTTCAACCTAACAGTTGATATTTATAGATCAAGAAGATTAAACAGATTTATATTTTTGTTATGGACTAAAGGTTTGTGTCCCCAAAAAATTCACATGTTAAAGCCCTAACCCCCAATGTGACTGTATTTGGAGACAGAGTCCAGAAGGAGGCGATAAAGGTTAAATGAGGTCATAAGGGTAGGGCCATAACTGATAGGACTTACGGTCATATAAGAAGAGAAAGAGACACCGGAGCTCTCCCTCCACCATGTAAGAATACAGCAAGAAGGCTGCCATGTGCAAACCAGGAAGAGAGCCCTCACCAGGAACCAAATGGGCTGGCACCTTGATCTGGGACTTCCAACCTCAAGACCTGTGAGAAAATAGATTTCTGTTGTTTAAGCCACCAAATCTACAGTATTTTGTTATGATACCCCAAGCAAACTAATACAATTCTTCAACCAGAATCTCCATGTCTAGGAGTTTATCATAGATGTTTGGAAAAGCACAAAATACATATTGTTGAGTCTTTTGCAACCATAAAAGCAGATTTTAAGGCTTATTTAATGGTGCAGGGGAATAACTGTTATATTAGTATACAAGTAGAAAAAAACTATATCATTATGATCCTCATTTTGTTAAATTATTTATCAAGTATATCCACATAGAAAAAAGAATAAAAGGATGTACATCCAAAAATTTTTAAAAATCAACTGAGCATGGAATATTATCTCTGATGGTAAAATTACAAGTAGCTCTTTTCCTTTTTTTGAGGTGTTGTAAATCTTCAACAATCATCCTGTATTATTTTTACAATCATAAAATACATTTTCTTTTTAAACAAGACCTACGAATCCGGCTTCTGTCATTAGCTTGGAATAGTCTTTAAAAAGAGCCTGTTTCTTCATGTTATGCTCATTTCCTGCCTGTTAAGTTTTAGAGATATTATCTAAGCCATTCACCAGCATTCATAAAATACTGTCATAAAGAAGTTTTCACTACAGAATGCTGGAGTTGTTACTTTGTTGGTAACTCCTGCATGATCTTACCTACAATCCTCAAACAATTGTGCATGGTTTCTATGTACCTAGGAGTTCTATAATAGAACTTAGCAAAATTCTTGCTTTTATCTTTAAGATATATCAGTCCAGTTGGGCAAGGTGGCTCATGCCTATAATCCCATCACTCTGGGAGGCTGAGTTGGGAGAATTGTTTCAGCTTAGGAGTTCAGGACCAGCCCAGCCCAGGCAATATAGCAAGTCCTATTTGCTAACTAAAAATTTGTTTTAAATCAACTGGGCATGGTGGCATCCTCCTGTAGTCCCAGGTACTTGGGAGGCTGAGTTAGGAGGATCATTTAAGTCTGGGAGGGCAAAGCTGAAGCAAGTTGTGATCACACCACTGCACTCCAGCCTGGGTGAGAGAACGGGACCTTGTCTCAAAATAATAAAAAATAAAATAAGGTATATCAGTCCAAAATAGGATCAGCTTCCTTTGAATTTCAAAAAAGAAAGTGAAGTAAATATGAGTATTTTCTTGAAAAAAAGATACCACAAATATACCAAAATGGAAAATATTTTGTGGAAGAGAGAAGAAATTTACTCTAGATTGTTTCAGAAGAAGGAATTAGAATCAAAGGGTAAAGCTAGAGGAAGGAAGATTTTGATGCAGAACTAAGAACTCACTAATTAGAGATTCCTTGCAAAGTAGTGAGTCCCGCGTTACTGGTGATTAATAGCAAACAGATGACCATGTGTTTGGAAGGAAGAGAAAACAGAAAGGTTATTTATTCACTTATTTATTTTTATTTATTTATTTTTACATCTCCCAAGTCTCCATCATTCACAGAAAGGTAATTTCTACATTAAATTTGAACCAAACTGAAAGGCAGACTAGATAATCTTTAAGGCAAAGTAGCTATATAATTTTTGGTCCCAACTGAGCACTTTTGAGAGAAAAGAAGTGAAATAATTACACTGAGACAGGGGCATTCAGGTTAAACTGAAATGGATGGTCATCCATCTGGAAGACCCTCTTTTGGAAGAGACTGCCCCTGTTGGAAGAGACTGCTCTAGGGTCTCTTCCAGCTCTTTGACACTAACTAACTAATGGGTTCCTCAACCATAAGTGTTTAATCTGTGCTTCCAGGGGCTAAACTGTTTCAGCACCTACCTTTGACTGGCTTAACGGCTTATCAAAAATGGTCAGATATTCTGGTGTATGACAACCTTTCTTTGAATGGCTGAAGCCAAGAGGAGGAGAAATGCTGAATTCCCCCAATAATTGGTCCTTAGAGAAAAGAGAGAAGTGAGCACAGTTCATTGGAAGGCTACAAGGCATATGGCACTGGCAATCCCAGAATTATTTTGAGCTGCAGTTAGCAGCATACCTAGATGATTATTACTTGGATATTTCAGTGTTTCCCAAGGGTAGCTGGAATGTGTGGCTCTGATTGGTTTTCCAGCTGGAAATGTTACAGAAACAAGGAGATTTCTGCTTTCATGTGTCTTGTTGCATCCTGCCTCTGCTTGACAGCAGCTCTGGTCTGACAGTCACATACATCACCTCCACTGTGCTTTAGGATCGACACGAATAATTTAGGGTGAGCTATAGCCACACTCACAGAATCACCCCCACAATAAACAAGGCAACCCCCTAGTGTACCCTGTGTGATTTCACTATGGATGATTACAGGGCCATCAGTTGGAAACAGGTGATAGACAAGAGGTTAAAGGTAGGCTTTTGTAGACATCCATTGATGTGATATGATTTTTTAAGGGTCCCTGCCTTTTCTGAGTATCTCCTCACTGGCCTCTCAAAAGTACCATGGGCTAAGGCATCATGCTCTTATATTTCCTCTTGGAATCCATAAGTGTTTTAGCCTAGAAGTAAGACAGGAATTAACATGTGATCAATAGTGTTTATATTCCTGCAATCAGATTAGAAACTCTCCCAGGACAGACAGTCTTTTTATCTTTTTGTGTGTTCTCAGGGCTTGGCAAAGACTAGGTGTTCAACACATACTAGGATGTAATGGTGGTGGTATAATAGTGTTGATAGTAATCATCATAATGGCTATTTTTTAAAGATAAGTTGTTTATTATAAACAGAAAGAGCAGGGCTGCCAAGAGAAATTAGGTAAATTTTGAGAGGGAAAGAAACCTTGGAATGACCCACAGATGCTATCAAACACGGACCCAGTTAGGACTGCACAGCTAATCATTTTGAGCAGCTAGAAAGCACTGGGTCTATGAATGAGATTCAGTCTGCTTCTGCTACTACAACAAAATACCTTAGACTTGATTTCTTACAGTTCTGGAGACTGGGGAGTCCAAGATAAAAAACACCAGCATTTACTGTCTGGTAAGAGCCTTCTTGCTGTAAAATCACATGGCAGAAGGAGCAAATGCTGTGTTTTCACATGATGGAAGGGCAAAAAGGGACAAATAGACTCCCCCAGGACTTTCTATAAAGGCACTAATCCCATTGACAAGGGCAGAGCCTTCATGATCGAATCACCTTCTCAAGGCCTCACCCTTAATATTATTAAATTAGGAATTAATTTTCAAATTGAATTTTGGAGGGAAACAAACATTCAAACCATAGCAAGGCGAAAGGGAAAGATCTAAAGTAGACTAGATGCCTCAGAAACAAATTGAATAGAGCTGAAGACAAATCATGCCTGGTTAGAAATTTCACCAGAAGCTTAGGAAATGCAGAGAGAACAAAGGTGACCCTCTACCTGAACAGCGAACCAGGTCACATTCCTAAAAGCCAGGAAGATGAGCTCTTTCTAGAGAAGTTTGTGTGTCAATTAATGGGTGATTGATTTAATTACAAGGAAACAGTATATATTCTAAGGCGTTCTTACTAAACTCTGGCAAATTGAGCAGGAGGGAAGAACAAAGTGTGCAAGCTATCTAAAAGCTAAATGGTGGTAGCATCAATTCTCTGTACCTTCAAGAAAGCCAGCGCTTCTTTGAAATTGTTGTAGCGTCAATCTAGCATTCCGTGCCTCACCACAGTCAGTATCAGAGAACGTATTCTGTTTTTACAGGGCAGCAACACTGAGATATTTCACAGCGATCCTTGACCAGTTAAACCAGCCTCATCTCTAAGCGTTCTGAGTAACAGCCATAAGACGGCAACAACAAAAGTTGCTGGAATGAAGGCAAGCTATCATTTGAGGAGCAATGTCCATGCCTGAACACCTCTCTGGGTACTGAGCTGATAAGGAGAAAGGACAGTAGTAACGAGGCAGCTTTTTAATTAAGTGTCAGCCAGGGCAGGTACATTCTAGAGGTCCAATGTACTTCCCAGGTGTCCAGAAGCACAGCTTCGAGCAACTTCAAATAGGTAGATACCTTAGGGACCTGAGTGCTGCTGGCAAACTGGTGAGGCTCCCGAAATAAAACACGTGCAGGCTTCTTTCTAGTGAAGGTTATGAGTTGTCCAGAAAAGCAGGCAAGGTAGGAATAACCTGGCATAACAGATGCTGTGGACGGTTACAAACTGAAGAACAACCTACATGTGAGTGTCCACTGAGAAAAGCACAATGTACCTCCTTCCTGATGGACCCCAGATATTGCCATCTTCACGAAGGACAGCAATAGTTAATCAGCATCACTGAACACTGCCTTTTCCAATAGAAAACACTGTACTTAGGAGTCAGGAGACTTTGGCTCCAGTCCCCACTTTGCCACCAACTTGCCCTGTGACCCTGGACAAGTTTCCTTTCTCTTAATTTCCATGCCCAAAGCAATAAATTAATGATACCTTTCTTTCTGCCTCCAGTGAAGCCTTGATCACATGGTGCGATGCGCTGGTTCATGCCTGTAATCCCAGCACTTTGGGAGGCCAAGACGGGTGGATTATCTGAGGTCAGGAGTTGGAGACCAGTCTGGCCAACATGGTGAAACCCTGTCTCTACTAAAAATACAAAATTAGCCAGGTGTGGTGGTGTGCAACTGTAGCTTCTTGGGAGGCTGAGGCAAGAGAATCGCTTAAACCTGGGAGGCGGACACGCCTTTGCACTCCAGCCTGGGTAACAAGAGTAAAACTCCATCTCAAATAAAAAAAAAAAAAAAAAAAAAGGCTTGATCACAGGACTATTGAATGAAATAATGTCTGTGAAAATTAGAGGGTAGGATTCAAATGAAAGCCATTGATATAATTCAACTGAAGACAGTTTTGTAGGATAAAAACTGAACTAGTGGGCCACGTATGGTGATCTACACCTATAACCCTAGCATTTTAGAAGGCCGAGGCCAGCAGATCACTTGAGCCCGTGTTTCAGACCAGCCTGGGCAACATAGTGAAATCCCAGGTTTACAAAAAATACATACAAAAAAAATTAGCTGGGCATGGTGGCACATGCCTGTCATCCCAGCTACTCTGGAGGGTAAGGTGGGAGAATCACCTGAGACCGGGAGGTCAAGGCTGCAGTGAGCCAGGATTGTGCCACTGCACTCCACCTACAAACTCCTGGGTGACAGAGTAAGACGCTGTTTCAGGAAAAAAAAAAAAAAAGAAAAGAAAAAGAAAACTAAACTAAATAATGGTGTTATATGTTGAAAGAGGCAAAACAGAAAATTCTTGCAAATGTTTCCAGACTAAGAAGACAGCTTCAAATCATTTGTCTTCTTCTTCTTTTTTTTTTTTTCTTTTTTTTGAGACAGAGTCTCACTCCGTCGCCAGGCACCAGGCTGAAGTGCAGTGGAGCGATCTCGGCTCACTGCAACCTCTGCCTCCTGGGTTCAAGCAATTCTCCTGCCTCAGCCTTCTGCATTTGTCTTCTAAATAGTACCTAATGCCATGAAAAGAACCTGCCAATGCCTTCAAAACAATCCTATTTATCACTTGAAAACTCAGGCAATGTGGGTGTTATTGATGAGCCTCTTTACTCTGTGATTTCCATCCCTATCACTGTATACAGAAGTGGGTGAGTATAACTCCTGGCAAATGAAGACAGGAGTGCCAATCCCAGGACCAGCTACTATCCATTCCCCTGTCCCAGAATCATAGAGACTTCTGAAACTTGCATGATGTTTTCCTGTAATCTTCAACATGTTCCCTCATTTCCCCTCCTTTCATAATTGAATAGTGAAAAAAAAATCTATAAACACTCATGCTGCCATGGCTCCAAAAAAAAACTTAGAAGTTCCATGAAGACATAGAGGCAGCATGTATTTAAGCATAACCAGGGGGTAGTGGTAGAAAGCTGTAGGCCTCAGAAGGAATTTACTTGAGACTACGTGGGCTCTGCCTCTACAAAGGACAGCTGCTGTAAACTATTCATTTGTTGGCAGAATTTGCACTGAGTCTATGGGACGAACTTACTCTCTAGGAGTTTCCCTGGATTATCTCTTCAGGCTTTATCATCCATTTATAAGATTAAAAATCATATCACATGAAACTTGGCTCTAGAAATTTAAAACTAACCAATATTGTTTTTCAAAAGTTCTCTGAAAAATAAAATGGATTATGCAGGAAAATTTTGTAAATGGAAAATATTGCATATACAGAGTTTGAGGCAATCCAGGACATTTTAAGCCAGAAAGCAGATGGAATAACAGCAATATAAATTACTGTAACTGTATTTCGCCAACTGCAAAGTGACTCTAACGCCAAACAGAACTTCTCCCCAACTTGTTGACTGCATACAAATTTGTTTTTAATTTACACTCGGCAGAATTTGGTGAGATGTTTGGAGTTTGCATGATAGAATCTATAGGTCTAGGGAACACCAAATCTAGCCAAACCACCCACAGAGTATCCCATTAAGGAAACAAGCACATAATATACAAAAGGGTATTTTCAGTGAAAAATAATATTCATGCATGTTACATAAGCCAATTAATAAAAACTATGCCTGTGGCAATTTTTAAGGAATGTCTTACAAGTAGAAAGCACATTAAATACTGAACAGAAGGACAAAACTTCATCAGCAGTTTTTCCTGGCCATGGTGTTCTCAACACGACCTCCAGCCTGTCCCTTAGATATCTTGGCAGCTTCTCAAGGAAGAGTCTTGGCCTCTGGTTGTCAGACTCAGAGAAGGTTTTAATCCTGACTCAATTCACTCTAGGCCATCAATTCGGGGCTCAGTAAGATTTGTCCAAATTACCCTGACTGGAGTAAATCAACACAGTCATATGAGAAGCTAACCAGCTAATTTACAAAGGAGGAATGAGACGGTGACACAGATTTTTCACCACAGTGCAAATTGTAGTAAAGAGACAATCTGATGACTTCTTGGTCAGTCTGTCCCTGCTCCATATTCCAGAAAGGTGCTCAGGCCTTGAGCCATTTCCTTGAGCTAGAGTTGAGCCAGAATGCGATTTCATCAGCAGCTATTTTTAACCAAGGCAGCCTAGAAATCAGCCTCAGGGGACTTGTGCTGAGATAAATTCACACAAATCACTCCCCAACCCACTGACCAGCAAGACTCCTGTTTGGGCAAGAAATCTTGCTCCATAGCCTAAATTATGATAGCCTTGAGTTTTCAAAGCCCAGATTTTCAATGACAAGCCACTTTAGAGTCTGGATGATAAGAATGTAATGAAGATTTCTTCTGCATCTACAGTCTCTCCTCCCAACCACATAAATATAGGGTAGCACAACTCCATATGCGTGACAAAACGAACAGGCACTACAAGGTGTTTGCTGCATTCTTACATTTTTTTTTAATAGGCAAGACCTCCATTCTGTTACCTCTGCCCCAAAGACACTTCATACCCCCTTCCCCAGTTTCAGATCTCATGCACTGCCACTATCAGGTAGAAAGGCTTTGGAATCAGCATCTAGAAATATGCTAATTTTGCATGAAAATAGAGGATGATAGCAGAAATTACAAAGAGACTACAAAGTAGAAGCATCTGTTCATTACAGCATTTTAATGTGTAATTATGGAACAGCATGAAGCAGGGTGGATGAGAAGGAGAAGGGTGTCCAGGGAAGATACCCTCCACCCCAGGAGTAAAGACAGCAAGCAACTTCGGAGGGAGCTGGGAGAGACAAACCAGGGACATGAAACTAGCTTAACTGGCTCAGATGTGGAAGAGCATATGCCCTGATAACACAGGTGAGGTGAGAGGGATTAGAACTCCCCGTCCCTGGGAAGCACAGCTTCAGCCTTCATTCAGATCTGTACAGCACTGAGAAAGGATGCAAGGACTATTCTGGAATCCCAGAAAGGAAGACTGGAAAGACAGTGCATCTGACCCAGTACCCATGTGCAAGCACTGTCTGCCAAGCAAATACAAAGATGCAGACTCCTTTCCATTCATAAACAATATAAATAATACACTGTGATCATTTATCAATCTCCTGGAGGATTCATAGTCAACACAATGGCATAGTTTGCCACAGGCCTCTGAACTCAACCAGTCTCTTGGCAGCTGTTTTTAGAATGGGGGTTGGGGGAACAGTCCCCCACAAGAGGTTCCAGGCAGCTGGGCAGCTTCAGGCACCTCACGCCTTCTCCTTCTGAGATAATTTCCACCACAACAAACCTGTACGCCTACAAGAGTGGCGAAGGTAGCCACCATCCCAGAAATAAAGGGTACACACCATCGGGGTTAAACCCAGTACAGAAGATTTGTAAATTCCATTTCCTGCAAAGTTTCTTGGGGGAGAAAAGTGGGTGGGACTGTAGGGTGCAAACATAACAACATTCACTTACCTCAGAGGACAGTGGAAAGAAATGGCTAATAAAAATTATTACAAATCACCTCACACACATAAAGTGCTTTGTAATAAACACTAATACTTTAATTCCACACTGCTTGTTTCTAGATTTTAAGAGTAAAGCTGAAAGAGTAAAAGTAGGAAGTTTCATATTCTGCCGTTTTCTAGTTTTAAGCAAAGGAAGAAAGGAAGGAAAGAGAAAGAAAGCCCAAGAAGTCAACTTTTCAGTTGCTGCTTATGTAACAGGAGCCTGTGAACTGCAGCAGAAATTAATTGAAGGAAAAGTAACTGTTGGGGAATTGCTTGGAGAACTGCCAGAAGGGTTTTAACAGCTGGAAGTTGAAAAGTGATTAATTTTGACAGCAATAAAAGCCTCATGTTCATACATAATTATGCTTAGATTTGTGGGCTGCTGGAATTTTTTTCTATGCACTATTAACCTTTTTCTGTCCAAACTGGAATTTAGATACTTTAAATGAGTCTTGATTTTTAAATTGAATAATAATTTGCTTTCAATGACACTGACTCATCTCAATACATGGAAGATTTCAGGGGAAAAACAGTAGAATAACGTGCAAGTAGGATAGTTTCACGTATCCTTCTGAGTTTTTTGAAACTTGATGGAAATAAAGGCATCTGATTTTGCCCTATGCAGGAGCAACAACAATAAAGCATTTAGGACAAAGGCATTCAGAGCAAACAGGAAAAGATACTGAAGTAGCGGAATGTTGTCAACTCTACAATTCAGCTAAATTCATAGCACTAGGAAATAGAGACAAAACTGTAAGAAGATATTCATTATGGTTTAAAGGTCCCCTCTAAAATTCATGTTGAAAACTTAATCCCGAATATGGCAGTATTGAGAGATGACGCCTTTAAGAGGTGACTGGACCATGAGGGTAGAGCCATTTGTGGATTAATGGATTTTCGGGTTAATGGATTATGGGTTATTATGGGAGTGGGACTGGTGGCTTTATAAAAAGAGGAAGAGAGACATGAGCCAGCATGCTCAGCTCCTTCACCATGTGATGCCCTGTGCCACCTTGGAACTCAGCAGGGTCCCAGCAAGAAGGCTCCTACCACATATGGCCCCTCAACTTTGGCAACCTTGGACTTCTCGGCCCTCGAAACTATAAATAATTAATTTTGTTTCTTATAAAATCCAGTTTCAGGTATTCTCTTATGAGAAAGTGGACTCAGACAATATTATAATGCTACATTCAAAAATATTGACTAGCATAGGATTAAACTGAGCTCTAGAACTGCAGTATGGCTAATTAGCTATGAAAGCTTAGACACATCACCTAATTTCTCCATGACTTCTCTGTTTCCTGCATAGGAAGAGAGGGCTGGAATAGGTAATTTGGAAGATCACACTCACTCTAAAATCCAATTATTTTAAATTATCTCTTTTGGGATTAGCCATATTCTGACATTTTTTTCTTAGTCACCTTTACTATCCTTTTATCAACCAGTTTGATCACATAGAGTGAAACCTTGGTAATATAAAATGTTTTCAAAATAATTAAAAATAGTTAATATTCAGTAACAATAGCAGTTTGCAAAGCACTATTCCAAGAACTTTATAAATATTTCATGTATATACATATATAATACTATACGTCAGTCTCACAACCATCATGTCAGACAGGATTGTTATCCTATTATTACAGCTATTATTATTTTTCCCACTTTACAGAAACTGAAACAGTAGAGTGGTTATATGACTTCCCGAAGTCAATTGATACTCGGCAGGAATGCAAAGATTTGGGGAGTTTCCTAGTGTTCCTAAAAAAATATGTGTTACTGTAGACACAGTAAACTTATGTCATGATGGTGGAACGGAAATAAGAACAATGAACCTGAACTCAAAAGAACCAGATTTAACCTTGGCCCTTCCATTTCCTGCACTGTTACCTTGAATAGTTCAACAGCTTTTCCTTTCCAGTTTCCTTACTTGTAAAGTACAGGAGTCATCTAAATCAGTGGCTCTCAAGATGTGGTAGCCAAACCAGTGGCATTGCTATTATATGGGAACTGGTTAGCAATGCAAATTCTTGGATCCAACCCAATTAAGTTCTTAATTTTGGGATAGGTCCCAGACCTACCAAATTATAGTTTCTGGGCATAGGGTCCAGCAGTCTCTGTTTTGACAAGCCCACCAGGTGATCACAATGCATGCTAAAGTTTGGGAACCAGTGGCCTAGGCCTTCTGATTCTAACATCCTGTGATTCCATCTCTGACTGGCTGGTTTCAGGTCACTGAATTTCAAACGGATATGGTTTTGCTCTATTTAAATACCTCTTCCCTGATTCATCACGCCAGAAGATGGGATACCTAATGTTGGCTCGCTGGAATGATTTTTTGTTTAGTCATCATCAGAGTATTACAGAAGAATGAGGCTACTGTGAATGTTTTGTTACCTCAAGCAAAAATATAAGATTGAATTCCAAAGCCAGAGCCTCAGCAGAACTTGAGTTCTTAATCTAATACCATGCCCCACATGGGGGCTTAATAAATCCTTGTTGCTGCCTGAATCAAACAACATCCACGCTGTGATTAGCAGCCTGGAGGAGTTGGCATGTTTGCACCCATATTCCCAACTGTGCCAAAATAAGACCCACCTGTCTCCTCTGAGTCAAGAGAAGCAGGCACCTCTGGATAGAATGTCCGATTTACCTATTAATTTATCACTCCCATTGCCATAGGGTTACTTGACAAATAAATACAACTCACTTGAAATCAGAAGCCTGGACAAACAACCAATTCCAAAGGTATTCACATTTATTTGAGGCCCGATTTTAAATGGGCCTTTGCCTTGTTCTCTTTCAGTAACCACCTGCTCTTCAGCACGGGCAGAGGAAGACCTCCAAGTTTCAGGGCCAACCATGATACGAATGCCCAATGCCTCATACTTAATAAACCCTCCTGTAAAAGCAGAACACCGGGTGAGTGCATACCCTGATATACAATACTGTAAACAGCAGAAGAGCAAAGACTGGTGTCTCTGCTTCCTTTGTATTTCTCATGACACCTCTTTAACATAAACCATTGTTTGTTGATTTTATTAAAAAGATACAACTAGAAGAAAGAGGCAGAAATGCAAACTCCATCAGATTTCAAAACTTTCTGAGAAAATAATAGAAACTTAGGAAGGAATAATATACTGAGAGTAAAGAGGGCCACATAAAGAAATATGAACTTGTTAGGAGCTATAGTTATGAAGCAGGTGGAGTTTCACTCTTTAGAGCCAAGTAACCCTAAGACACATGTGGAATAACTCTACTCTTTTGTTTTATGTGAGTGGAAAACCATAAATATTTATTCTAGACCATCCCAGAGACTAACAGTTTTACAATTGGCCATAATAAATATGAGACGGGCTAAAAAAAATTTACAAACCATTTCCCAATCAAAGTTTACTTAAAATGATGTGTTAGCAGAGGCATTACATTCTTTTATTAAAAGTAATCTAGGTATAATTTTCCAACTCGATACCTGCATACTGTGATAGCCCCAAAAAGAAGTCAAGCTGACATTTTGCGATTTATTCTGGACTATCATGCACAAGCTATTAAGTAGGTGCTATTATTGTCTCTATCTTACAGATGGAGAAACGAGGCACAGAGAAGCTAGCAGAGCCAAAGTTACAAAACCAGCAAATAAAGTAGCTTAGATTCAAAACCAAAAATGCCATCTCCAGATTTTATGCTCCTTGATAGCCACCTCACTCTTGTTTTATTTATTCTGTGTGTCACTTAGGAATGCTTTGGTGGCAAGTAACAGAAAATCCAACTGAAAGTGATTCTTAAAAATAGGAATTCACGTGGTCAGGCATGGTGGCTCATGCCTGTAATCCCAGCACTTTGGGAGGCCGAGGCACGCACATCACCTAAGGTCAGGAGTTGGAGACCAGCCTGGCCAACATGGTGAAACCCCATCTTTACTAAAAATACACAAATTAGCCAGGCGTGGTAGCACCTGCCTGTAATCCCAGCTACTTGGGAGGCTGAGACAGGAGAATTGCTTGAATCTGGGAGGTTGCAGGGAGCCGAGATCGTGCCACTGCACTCCAGCCTGGATGACAAAGAGAAACTCTGTCTCAAAAAAAAAGGAATTTATTTCTCACTAAGCACTTAAGTATGGAGAAAAGCAACTGCTAGGGGGTTCAGTTGCTCTCAGTGCCCTCAGGGACCCAGGCACTCTCATTCCACTGATTCATTATCTTAGAATCCTCATGCCTACCATGCCATGGTCCCTGCTCTTCTAGATAATATCTCCCCATTCCAGGAGGTAGAAGTGTGGGAGAAAAATGCCTTCTTGGGGACTTTGTTTTTTTCCATTTGAGAAACTACACTCACCTCACTGGACTGCCCTTTACATCTCACTAGCCAAAACAGCATCATTCATTCATCCTTCACCCAACAAAAGGCCAAGAAAATGAGAGAGGGTTACTGGTTTTAACTAATCATGCTTTATATTTGGGGACTGGAAACAGGGCTGAAACTAGTGAGTCTCTACCCAGCTCCTGAGTAAATTAGACTTCTTTTAGCGAGAAAGGAGGGTGGGCAGGAAGGGGAACGAGTGTTGGATGACAATAGACAGTGGCTGCCACGCTCCCCTACTTTGGATTTTTGGTTGCTCTTTATTGTTCAATACCTGATTCCCTTGAATTCTGGGAAAGCACTGTACTAAGAAGTAGGAGTAAAGATAAAAACCATAATCTCTATATAGTTATAAATTACCAAAAGGCTTCATTTGAAAAAACCAATTGCATACCCAATTTTAAACACTGAAGTGAAAGAACTTAAGTGATATATGGCTGAGTTGGCAAATGGCTGTCAAGAGAATCCAAGAGGCCTTACCTTGCCTATGGGTACACAATAGGTGAGAAAGAACCAGCCCCAAGGTACTAAGACTGTAAAAAGACAGAAAGGACAAGTCTTGTGTATGTGCTTAAAAACAGAGTGTACATTCAATATTCTCACATCATTAAGTACACAGTGTTGGTTTATACCCACAAGCAATCATAGTATAATCTGAGTTTCTCCAGGCCTTACCTGCTGCTGGGTATAGATAGAAACATGCAAAACTAATGACTCAAACTTCCCTGGCACATGTCTCTACCAGCCCTTGCTCTGTGTTTCTGGGAGTCCCCATGAAGTTCAAAAAGTGCATACAAACCATAAACAATCCCAACCCCAATGGGGCGGCCCCTGCTCTGGCTTGACACAGTGCTACATAATGGCTTGGATCAGAGCTGGAGAAGCAAACCTCTCTCCTTCATGCGCCCACTGTCACAAAGGTCTGAAAACAGTGCAGCTAGCATCTTCTCTCTCCCTAGGACCCAAACATGTGGCCACAGGGCAGGGCTGGGAACAGATTCAAGTGATAGTGACTATGATCAACTCAGTATCTTTTCTCTTCCTCAAACATCACAACTTGCCCTTGCATCAGATCCTCTCGTCTGGCTCTTGCTTCCCTTAGGACAACTGATTAATCGTCTCTGTCCTAGGAACTTATTCTTAGGAAATAACCAGACACACGGCCAAAAATATGCACAAGGAGTCAATTACAGAGCTCTTGATAATGGTTAAAAAAAAAAACACCTAAATTTTATCAGTAGGAGACCGGTTAAATTAATTACAGCACACTCACTTTGAAAAATAATAAGCATTCATTTAAAATGATGAGGTACATCTACATTTACTGACATGGAAAGATATTCATGATATATTGTTGAACTGGGAAAAAAGGATGATCTCATTTTTATAAAAACATAAGTAAACACGTGCTCACATGAATGTATGTGCTAATGTGTGCACACACAAAAAAATAGAAGTTATCTTTGGAAAAACGATAAGGGTATTTTTGCTGTTTTCTTTATACCTTTCTGAAAAGCAGAAATGTTTTTACAAGAAATGTGAATTGCTTTCATAATTGTAAAAAGATAAAGCCATATCTGTTTTGAAATATAATTATTTTAATAAAACAGGCTTTAGTAACCCATTCTTTAGGGTGGAATTGTGGAGGGGTATAAAATCTCCATTTCACAATATCATTTAATAGAAGGAAGGTCTGATCATTTACTGGAAATTCCTGGGTAATGTGCAAGATACCCAAACTTGACAGAAAGATGATTAGTACTGGACATCTCCTGAAAAATACGGCAAGACTGGGGAGCAGTGCACTGTCCCAACGGTGCTGTTCCTGGAAGCCTGAGAAATCACAATTTCTGGGTGAAAAAAAAAGTATGCAGAGCAAAGCAAACACATAGGCTGCTGTATTTTGTGGTTGCCTCTTTTTAGCCTTGGCTCATTTTTTCAATTGGTTATTTTTTTCTACTAGATTAGTAAGAGCTCAAAGCTTAACAACACCTTGCATTTAGGTCACATTTTTCCCCTCTGTTTGTTTGCCTTTCAAGATTTTTGTGAAATTTTATGCCACGTAGAAGTTCTCATTGTTTGTGTGATAAACTATAACAGCCATCTTTTTTATGATTCTAGGCTTTGGTATCTTGCTTGGAAACGCTTTTTCTACCTCCCAAAACACCAAAATTATTCACTCCTATTTTATTTAACTTACTCATTTTTATCTTTTGTAATTGTTAAATAGAAAATTACAGGTAAATTAAATTTAACAGAGTTTAATTGAGCAGAGAATGGTTTGCAAATAGATACCTCCCCCACCAGTAGAATAGTCTCAGAGACATTCTAGCACTGCATATGGTCAAAGAGAATTTACAGACAGAAAAAAAAAGTGATGTCCAGAAGCAGCCTGATTGGTGATAGCTCTGTGTTTGCCTTATTTGAACCGGGTTTGAACCATCAGCTGCCTTTGGTTGGCTGAAGCGTGGTGATTTGTACAAGAGTAAGTTGCAGTTTGTTTACATATCCAGCTAGGTTTCAATTCACTAAATATGGAAGAACCTTTAGGCCAAAATTCTCATATGTAAGGAGACAGCTTTGGGCTAAACTTAATTTAACATAATGAAGTATTAAATTGATCAGAATTTGTGTGTATGTGTGTCATGTGTGCGGTAGTGATATAAATTGTCTGTACCAATTGGTTAATCATTCTTCCCAACACCATTTATGAATTTATACGGTCTTTGTTTTTTTTTACTGATTAGAAATAATATTCTTATTTTATACCAAAACAACACAAATACACAGGGTACATATATCCATAGACTTGGGTAGGTTCGGGACTTAAATTGTTGTATTCCATTAGCCTGCCTGCCAATTCCTGAGCTGATACTATACACATTACAATCATTATGGATTTAAGAGGGGTTTAATTTTCTGATAAGGCAAAAAGACTCCCTCATTATTATTCTTTTCAAAAATGTATTAGCTATTCTTAAATGATCATTCTTCTGGATAATTTAGAATTATCTGGTCAAATTCCAAATAAAACACCATTAAGATTTTTATTGGGATGACATTGAATTGTAGATTAATCTACAGAAAAAGAACTTAATATTTTCAATAGGAAGGCTTCTCTTTAGTCTCACATTAAGATTTTGTAATTTCTTCCTATTGTTCCTGGATGTTTCTTGGTAAGTTTGTGAAAAGTTGATTTTCTCTGGCCCTTCTCACCCCTTGTTTGGTCACACGCAGGGTGTTGGAATCTCCTTATCAGATTTATAGTTGTAGGACAGGTTTGTATATCTATAGCTCTCAGGCAAAGTTTCACTTCCCACAGACTTTCCTTCAGTCTTCTTGAGATGGCACCTTCCTCTGACCTCCACTATCTGGTTTCTGGTTCCAGAGAAACAATTTAATCATTCTTATTCCCAGCACACTCTACTTCCGGGGAGTTTATTTCCTACCACAATGCTTACATCATAAAGACTATAACTCATTGCACTGGGGTTTTTGGTGTTGGCTGGCTGCATTTCTTTCTGGATCTCGAGACCCTCTTCAAAGCTCATGGGGTTGCTGGTAGAATTCAGTTTCTTGCAGCTGTAGAATGGAGGTTCCTACTTTCTTGCTGGCTGTCAGCCAGGGCTGCTCACAACATCTGGAGGCCCCCTCTGTTCCTTGCATGTGGCCCTCTCCCAGGTCCACTCAAGATATGGCAGCCTACTTCTTCAAGGCCAGCAAAAGAATCTCTCGTTACAGCCCACTAGGACAATTCTTAGATCATGTAACATAATCATAGGAGTGACATCCATCACCTTCACAATATGCTACTGGCTAGAAGCCAGTCACAGTTTCCACCCACTCTCAAGCAGAGGGTATTACTCAAGGGTGTATCCACCCCACTCAGAGGCCTTGGACCACTGCCAGCACACCACTATTTCCTGTTCACCTTTTTTCTGAGATTTGGGGTCTGGGCCTAAATATGACAGGATGGCATAAAGAGAGGCACTCTGCTCTCCTCACAGAACTGGAAAGTTTTCTGTTTGATATAGGCACCAGGTCTTCAAATCAGGGAGGCGAGGTAGAGGTATGACATATGAGGAAAGCTACACCAGTTATTCTTGGTCCTCTCCATCTGGCTTAGAATTATTGTCAGTTTCTTCAAAATGCTGGAATTTGGTTGTTAGCCATTTTTTCAGTGTTGTTCATTTTGTCTTTTTAAAAAATCCCTTTGTATATGTGTTGGTGAGAAGTGAGGGAAAATGGCTAGCTTCCTGATGCTTTGAACCAGAGTTTTCACCAACCCAGTTTCTGGCAGGCTTCTGCTTCTGTCTTCCTGAGATGATACCATGGCTTGGTTTCTGGTTCTTTTGAAGCAAGTGCAAAATTGAGAACACCACGTTTTATAAGAACTTTCTTGGGTCCATTGTGCTACCTCAGGAAAACCAGAGAGAGCTCATCTATATCTTGCTCAGGAAGCTGTGGGTTGGGTATTAGAAACATATCTGCAGTAGTGGTGGTCTTTTCATTCTCACAATAACCTAGTGAAGTACCTATTATTATCCCACTTTATGGAAGTGGAAACAGAGGCTCTGACTAAACAAAACTTTCCCATTATCACTCAATTCAAATCACACACTGCCTGACTCCGTTGCTCTTTCTATCACATTATACTTTCGGGATGGGGGCATGTCTTCTGAAATACTGAGAAACATTTAATAATAATAATAAAGTTTCTTCCAATTTTAATTCAGCCTACAACCTTACAACCCTAATGTATAACTTTCTGAAATAGGGAGTTTTTTCCCAATAAAAATGGACAACATTCTTGTTCTCATTGTTATTCCTTACCACCTTTGCCCCATGAATTTTACAGCCTGAAAAACAAAGTAAGCAAAGTCAATTATTGAGAGATCTGATAAGCACACACAGCAGCTCTCAAACTCGGGCTTCTTACGCAGCCGCAATTGAATACGTTGTCTCCTGTCTCGCTGGAGCCAGCCACACTAAACGGGGGTAGTACAGCCCGTCAGACGGAAACTCCCTCCTCTCTTTTTGGCACCTCTCACAAAAGTCTCCAGGGGGCAGGGCAGCCAGCTGGGGGAAGTCCCAGTCTGTTTGGGCTACTGCCACAAAGTACCACAGACTGGGTGGCTTAGAAACAGCAAACATCTATTTCTCAGTTATGGAGGCTGGAAAGTCCAAGGTCAGAGTATGGGCAGATTTGCTGTTTGGTGAGTACCTGTTTGCTGGCTCATACATGGCCCCTTCCAGCTGTGTCCTAATATGATGGAAGGAACAAAGAAGCTTCCTTGGGCCTACTTCATAAGGCTGGGCCCTCATGACCTAATCACCTCCCACAAGGCCTCACCTCCTCACAGGCGGGTAGGATTTCAACATGTGAATTCTGAAAGGACACAAAGGTTCAGACCATAGCACGGGAGGACACAGGTGCTAGAGTCAGAGATCCTGAGGCCCTGTGCCTACCAGCTGCCTCCGGGGAAGGGTCATGTGATGGGTGGTGGGACACTAACAGTCACATACCAGGAGTAAATTTCTAAACAGCAGGTGATACAGAAACTGAGGGAGATGTCTTACAAAACTAGAGACCACACAGTATGCCAGCAGGTGGAGATATAGACCCCCAGGTCTCCCGGTCCCTATGAAAATATACAGCTACTGCTGACCACAAACCCATCCCCGCAACTGCCCGAGCTGCATACCTACCTGCTAACTAGGTGCAAGTAACTACTGAAACCAACCTCAGCACATTCCTGTGTGTTTATAGGTCATAAAAGGTCTATTTCTCATGCTTAGTAGCCTCATTAGGCGCAAGTCTTAGGCCTGCCTTGGGTCCATTCCTGCCCGCACCCGCCGGCAATCTTGGGTAAGTCATAAAATCTTGCCAATTATCAGTTTTCTATAATACAGTAGTTCTCAAAATGTGGTCCCCCAGCCAGCAGCATCAGTACTTTATGAAAACTTCTTAGAAGTGCAAATTCTTGGGCTCCACCCAGACCTACTGAATCAGAAACTCTGGGTATGGAACAGAAGGATCTGTTTTGACAAGTCCTCCAGGTCATTCCGATGCATGTTAATATGGGAACCACCACTCCCTCCAATCCCTCACAGAATTATGAGAATTAAATAAGATAATGCATTCTGTTCTGCTACCACTTCCGTAGTGTGAATTAGCCCATCAGAAATTGGTCACAGAGAAATGACATCAGTATAATGTAAAAATTGCATTGGTTTCCATCATTTCATAGGTAAGTTTTACTAGCCAAGAAATCCTGAGATAGCAGGAGTAGAACCATAATCTTTAATGGGAAGAAAAAGGGCTGAGGTTTAGCTGGAAATCTTTTTGCTGTATTCTATGAAATGATTAAACGCGCACCTGCCACCAGGGCTACCTCCCCAGGTAGGTGCACCTCCAGCCTGGTGAGCTCTCAGCTTGTCGGGGGTTGCCCATTGCTTCCTGTGTGCACCTTAGCATCAGCCCTGTGACTCCAAGCTACATTTCCTTTGCCCTATCCCAGCCCCTGCCAGTGCCAGGCTAATTAAAGAGTTACCAGCTTTTCATCTTCATTGCTTTTGTGCATTTTAATACCCGTATGGCAGCTTCCAGCCCCTCAGCTGCTGCCAAGGTGGTCCAAATGAATTCCCCAGGTAGCAGTGATTGTTTCCCTTCATCACCGTTGCATGGGATTTGAATGGTCTACCTTGACCCTATTTTTCCCATAAGTCCTATTATTTTTTATGCCAAGTTTTTCAGACAGCAACATTTTCTAGAAAGTGTTATTTTATGTTATAGTAGAAATGCCAGTATATGTAAAGTACCCAGCACATAATAAGGGCTCAGTCATTATAATTATTAATTCATGTCTACCATACCTTGTCCTTGAAATGCTGACAAAAAAAACTGAGCCAAGAAAACCCTACAGTGACAATTCCAATACAAGAGCAAAGGAACACAGCTTCGTATAGCAGGTTTTGATAATGAAAGGCAGAAGTTCTTGATCTCTTTTGCCAATATTTTTAATGACAGTCATTCGAAGCAATTCCTCCTGTTTTCTTTTTTTTTTTTCCAGTTTGAGTAGCTTTTTCTAAGACATGCGGATATTTTATCCACTCCTGTGTACTTAAATCCTTAGTTTCTTTTTGACTTTAGAAAAATCAGACACTTATTCTTAGAGAGAAATAGCCAGATGGAGAGTAATTATCTTGGCCATAATTCTCTGATGTTTACAGAATATGGCACTCTGACTTGAAATCTCTGATGGCCTTTGCTGGAAGATTGTTCAGCCTCCTCGTCTGACATGAATGGGAATTGAGGTCTGGCTAGAGGTCTAACAGCAAGATAGTCTGGCCATGAAAGCCAGCCAGGTGTGCTGGCTCCTAATTCAGTATTCCAGCTCTGAATGTTTACTCTCTAGTCATGTCCTGCTTCATGAGGTCACTTCTAAATTGTTTCCTCCAACCTGGGGTCACAGACTAGTGGTCTGTAGGTCAAATTCAGCCCACAGACATGTTTTGTTTGCCCATGTAGTATATCTTAACAATTGAGAAATTTCACATTTTAAAAAAATGTCTTGCTTCACTTGAAAATTCAGAACATCTGGCACCTCTGAGCCAATATTCCCACACAGCAACAATCAGCCCAGCTGAAGAGCACCTTCTCCTTTCAACTGGGATGAACTCGCTCAAAACTGCCGGGGTAGGCCGGGTGCAGTGTCTGGTGCCTCTAATTCCAGCACTTTGGGAGGCTGAGGTGGGCGGATCACGAGGTCAGGAGATGGAGACCATCCTGGCTAACACAATGAAAACCCATCTCTACCAAATACACAAAAAATTAGCCGGGCATGGTGGCACGCTCCTGTAGTCATAGCTACTTGGGAGGCTGAGGCAGGAGAATCACTTGAGCCTGGGAGGCAGATGTTGCAGTGAGCCGAGATCATGCCACTGCACTCCAGCCTGGGCAACAGTGCGAGACACCTTCTCAAAAAAAAAAAAAAAGCCTGCAGGGTCACCCCAACTCCTCTTGTTTGACATGCATGCACACACCTTTCTGTATTAGTTTGCTAAAGCTGCTGTAACCAAGCACCACAGATTTTGTGGCTTCAACAGCTGAAATTTATTTCCTCACAATTCTGGCAGCTAGAAGGTCAAGATCAAGGTGTTGGCAGGGTTGGTTTCATTCTGAGGCCTCCCTCCTTGGCTTGCAGATGGCCGTCTCCTCCCTGTGTCTTCACACGGTTCTTTCCTCTGTGTGTGCCAGCTTCCAAATTTCCTCTCCTTATATCAGTTATATGAATTGGGGCCCACTCAAAGAATCTCCGTTAACTTAATTACCTCTTTCAACACCCTATCTCCAGATGCAGTCATATTCTGAGGTACTATGGTTAAGACTTTAACACATGAATTTGGGGGAGACACACTCAGCTCATGACACAGTCCTTCCTCCTTTAGATTACCTGCTTGATCCCAAAGGCATTTGAAACAGCAGACGTTGGTTTGTTCTTTAACTTTTCACAGCTTCGTGTCTTATTTCATCAATTTTGACAGCTCCTGTTATGAAGTACTTTAATAATGAAATCCGTGAAGTACACTTGGAAGAGACATAAAATTTTAAAGACAGGAAGAACCTCAGAGACTATCTCCTCCAGGGGTTTTCAAACCATTTTAAGTCATGGAACCTTCTAACAAAAGTTAACAAGGAATGAATACATAAAATAGCTAAATCCCACTCCTATTCACCGAGATCGTTACTATGGGAGCTCCAGAAGACACTGAGCCTCCCTATATGAAAATGACTTGAAAACTACTGATCTAATGAAATTCTTTGGTTTATATCTGAGAAACATAAGGCCCATCAACACGGCCAGGGCCACACAGAGCTGCGAACAGAACCAAATCCCCCTGCCTCCCGCCTCCCATGGCTCCGGGTCCCTGTATGGTTCTGACCAGAATCTGGACAAGGTTGATCAAATAGTACTTTTAGGTTGGTGTAAAAATAATTGTGTTTTTTGCCACTACTTTTAACTGCTAAAACCGCAATTACTTTTGCACCAACCAATATCATCAGAACAGGAAAATCCTAACATTTTGTTGGTGAGAGGAACAAGCTGGAGCTGAGGTCCAGGAGTCAGGAAGCCCAGGTTCTAACTTTGTGTTGTCCATTCTAGCTATATAATCCTGAAGACAAAGGATTTGACCCCTCTGTTCCTCCTCATATTCAATGCACAAAGGATTCGACTCATGGATTCTGATATATCTTCCAATGTTAAAATACCTGGATCCTGGAATGTTAGTTACCCTTATGGTAATTATGCTCTCCTTTACTTATGCCCTATTGATGTAAAAGGACTTCATGATAACTTATGCCCCCAGAGGCATATATACCAGCAATGTGCAGGCTCACCCTCCCCACACACAGCTCCACCGGGCCCTGACTGCTGACCACCAAGGCCATCTAAACATCCACATTCCATCTTGCTATCATAGAAAAGAGAAAAATGAAAAAGGCCTTCCCCAGGAGACATAAAACCACGTGGCCCACTCTTTGGTCAATAATATAAACCAAACATTTCACACCACAGGGAAAGTGGAAGCAAAAGAGTTGGAAGAATTGCTATGCTGTTTGGGAACTGTAATTTCATGACTCCAAAGTAGAAATGGCAGGAATTGGTTCTGTAACCAACATTCTAGTAACAACAAGCATATTACTTCATGAGGTTGCCTGCCATGGGGCATACTAATTTTCACAAGTAATTAGCATCTCGTTTTGAGCCAAAATCTATGATCCCCCCCCAAAAAATGCAAACTTTGGTTACCACGAACACACCCATGTCCTCTTTCTCTTCATGGCCACACAGCTGGACTACATTTTCTAGGCTCCCTTGCAGTTGGCTGGAGCCAGAGAACTGCATCCTGGCCAATGGAATGTAGGCCAAGTGTTACAGGTCTCACCAGGCTTGGTCCATAAAATCCTCCCACATGTGATCCTTACCCTTCCCTCATCTGCCAGTTGAATGCAAGAGACTTTGCAAGCAGGGAGGACAAGACCCAAGATGAGGAAACCTAGGTCCCTGAATGACTGTGTGGAACAGAGACACACCCCCACCCCCATCCTCCCTGTAATGTGCACAAGAAATAAATGTTTATGTTGTTTAGTGACTGAAATTGGAGAGGCATCAGTGTCAGCAACTAGCATTATTAACTTTAATGCATTATCTTTTGAAGTAAGACAAGCTTACTACTTCTTGTCTCACTTACTAGACCTTGATATATTTTAAGATAGCTCTCATCTAAAGGTGATAGAAGACAATCTCTTGACTGTTTTCTCCCTTAGTATTTCCCATCTTTTGTCCTTCCCCAGTTCAAGCAATTCCCCAATGTACAATCCTGAGCCCATTGCATCAGGAGTTTGCCTGGGAGGAACCACTGAGAGTCTCTTTCTAGCTAACATTTACAAAAACCTAAGCCCTTGGTATTAATAGATCAGAGAGAATTCCCAACAAAATCAGAATATTTGAGACAAATGTCATTGGTGACAAAAGTGGGACTGAGCCAGCTAGAGTTTCTCCACCTCTGGGGTGGAAAAACATTGCATAGTCCCGACAGTCTTTCTCAACCAAACTGCCACAGTGGAATTAAGCCTTAATGCCCATTGTATCAAATGAATTAACTTCTATAAACTAGAGTGATACTAGTTATTTAACATCCTTGGGAGAATTTTAAAAAATTATTTCTGAGTTACATGGTTTAGATGAGAAAGGCTGGCTGGAGGAAAGGAGAAAGGAATAAAGAAAGTGAAGCTATCAAAGGATCCTGGACAGCAAAGGGAAAGGTACCAGGGAGCCAGCAGAATGCCAAGGCCATGTGGCAAAGGAACTTGGCCTTGTGGAGCTGGTAAAGCCCAGGGAGATATCAAGACCCAGGCGAGGGACCTTCTTCTGACCTAGGAGGTGCTTCTTAGGCACATTCTTCTGGTCTGGAGGCTTTGAGTCAGTGACAGACCACTCTGGGAGGAGCAAGGCTGGCTGAAAGGGGACCCCTCCAAGCTATAACTATTAAGGATTCTATGGGTCAGTGAAAATCTTCATGAATACCTTTGAATGCAACTCAGGACCTCCTAAAATGTCCATGTTTTTTCCTTTCACCTGTCAGGCCAGGTATTCAGAAGGCCTAAAATGATTGGGTCAGATACTGTTCAGTCAATGATTTCCAACTGTAGCATCATTAAGAGTATGTGCTGTTTTCTCTCTGTGTTGACAAAGAACTCCAAGATACCAGCACAGTCCTTCTTCCAGTGCAAACTCAGTCTTTGGACCTCGTAGAAGACCTCACCAGACCACCACTGTATTCACAGGCTGTGTTTGTTCCTTCATTTGATGTTTGGCCAGAGAAGTATCCTTCCTTAATGAAATCAGAGTCTGAGAATTTTGCCCAAATATTAGGTTGGTGCAAAAGTAATTGCAGTTTTTTGCCATAGCTTTCAATGGCAATGTAGCAATTCTGTAATAATAGGTCAGGCGAAGAGGAGGCTCACCACAGGGGCTCCTGAGAAGACATCGATCACCAAGGGGAGGTCTGGCAAGCGTTTTTTTGGGATTTAGTGGGCAGGTAAAAAATAATGAATTAAAAAGTTTAAACTTTTCTTAGCAAAAGCAGGTATTTAATAAGTATAAAGTATGAAAGGGGGGAATTAAAGTAATATTCACTCAAGAATGCATAGCAAACATAAAAAATATAATTACATCTAGAACACGAGAAATATCCATGTGTTGTTTTAACCTGGGGCTTTGGATTTTAAGTGTGAATACAGATCAACCTAAGTTACTAAAGGCCCTGGAAGAAAGATTAAAGGAGTTGAGATGGTTTTATTCTGGTGATGAGAAAGCCAAGGGAGGGCTAAATAGCTGTTTTTAAATATTTCAAAGGTTAGTCCCAAGATACAGGCCTGCTGAACTCAGCCCTTGGCCTTTCCCAACTCAGAGCCCTTGAACTCAACAGCTGACAAAGAACTGCTGTCTTAAGTGGAAAGTAGAGTTGGAAGCTCTCCCATCCTCCCCAGGAGCTTCCCTCTGGGCTTGGGCTCCCCAGATGGGTTACCCACACTCCTATCCCTCTATCTCATCCATTAAGTAAGAACATTGCTGACTCCCCAACCATTCTCCCCAACCAGTCCCTGGGGCCCTACTGTGTCTAACACCCCACTAAGCTGCTCCTCAGTCCTCCTGCCTCTGCCTGACTATGGCTTCTGATAGCTTCTTTCTTGTAGCTTTTCCACAGTCATCTCATGGACTTCCCTGACTCAGCTTCCCCATTCTCCCTCAACAGTCCATTCCCACACCGCCCCAGAGCTTCCATCCAAAATGCAGATTTAATTGTGTCACTAGCATAAACACCAGCAATGGACTTTCTGCAAGTTTAGTTTTTCATAACAAACAGTATTTTTAAACTATCTGCCTTGACTCCTTTTTTCATCCAATCCCGTTAGCACCTGCTCTCAAGCCCCTTTGCAAACTGGCTTGTTCAACCTGTCCCCTATCATTTGCCCCTCCCACCCACACTAAAGACTCTGCTTTGGCCACAGTAGACACTCACAGTTCCTTGAAAATCCTCATGCTCCCCTGCCTTTCTTCCTGCAAATTCCTGTGCCTGAAATGTCCGTGCTTATCTCCTCCATGTGGAAGAATCTGAGTCATCTTTCACAACCCTGGTCAAAAAACACCTCTCTATGCCTTCCCTCCACCTGGGCAGAGGTCACGACTTCCTCCTGTAGTTTCCACAATGCTTGGTCCCAAAGTTGCACTCATCACATATTATAATTATTTGTGTACATTTCTGTCTTTCCATTTAACTGTCAACTTCTTGAAGAACCATGTCTTATTTCCTTGGGTTTTCTTCTATTACTTAGCACAGTATCTGGTGTTAGTACATGTTTGATCATTATTTGTTGAATGAAAGAATAAGCTCACAGTTCAAGTTCTCTTCTAGTTTACCTACCATAGCCAGCCTGGCTGGGAGCTGGGAGTGTTGTGCTTGGAGCAAGAGGCAAGATCTCAGGAGCGGGTTAAGGGAAGTGATTGACAACTGCCTGCAATGGCTCCCGCTGGGCACATTTTACATCCCAGGGTCTGGATCAAAGCTGGCAGTTTCTGCACTGTCTATTCCTCAGTGTTATAACTGGCGCACAACTCCTTCATCAGCCAGTCTGGCCATACCACAAACACGTGGGTTGGACAGCAGAGGCTGCCTGGCTCTTTTCAGGTTCCTATGGATACAGTATCTCCCCTGACCCACTGAATTCATCTGTGTGGGTAGCTGCCACTTCTGGACTGCAAATACACAGTAAGCAGGCATGTAGGAGAGGAAGAAGGGGGTAGAAAGAGCAAGTAGGAGGAGGGCAAGAAAGAACTGAGAGAGCCTATGGGCAGAAGTGGGCAGGAAGGAGGGTTTTGGCTTTTTGTTCCTACAGAAGATGTTTTTGAATAGCTTCTTGACAATCACACAGATTTTTGAAAAAAGTTGCTTTTGCTAAATATAAAATGTGAAAATCACCAGTGGAAGATTGCCTCCCTTTCTGCAGCCAGGGCAGAGCTCCTGGATGTATTTTGATCAGTAACTTCTAGACACATCCTTCACAACCACAACTAGGTGGCCATGCATTCTGACATGTGCTTAAGTAAGAAGCAAATGAGGCAGCCAATCTGTAAAAATGTAATATGGCGTCCTTTTCTCCCTTCCGCTCATTTTATTAGTAAACACACATTCATGCACATTGATGCACACAGTAAAAATAATAGTTTACATGGCTGACTCCACAGTTTCTGTAGAGAGCTTCACAATATCCCAGTGAAGTAGGCAAACGGCATTGATTAGACAGTCCATGGTTTCCGAGTTACACAGTGGAGGTGCAGTCCAGACTCAAACCCCGGACTCCAGCTTCCAAGACAGGCACACTCATCCCCACACCCACACCCCCATTCCACGGGGTGGCAGCCGGGTAAGCCACAGGCTGCTCCTCAGTTGGAATGTAAAAGATAAAGAAAGAGAAAATGAATGGTTTAAGTTGGGATGGGCATCTTGACAAAGTTGTTAGAGTCTACTGGTTTTTTAAAACCCTGCATTAGAGTAAAGCAAATAAATGCCTGTCTAATCATCACACCACTGGCTTCTAACTTTTTTTGCTCATCGTTTTCTCTGAATTTATACACTGAAGACTTTTGAATGTGGTTCCTACACTGAACCAATCTCCAAAATCAAGGTCATGGCTTCTGTCCCCATGTGGGCCTGTAAGTTGAGGTCCATGTGGCAGCCCATGATGGCCGTCCCCTCCCCATGAGCCACAGGATGTCTCTGGATAAAACACAATGCCTCCCTTTCAACCACATTTTATCAGTTTCTCAAATATCTGTATTTGTAGGCCAAGTAATGACAACACGCTACATTTATAGAACATTACAGTCCACGGACAGCCTTCTGTTTCATACACCCTACCCCACACCCTCCCACCATGGTATCCCCTCCCTAGTGATAAGGCTGATAACACAGACATCACCATTTTAATTTTACAGATTAAGATATAAAGCCTGGAGGCCAGGCCAGTGGCCCACGCCTGTAGTCCCAGCACTTTGGGAGGCCAAGGTGAGTGGATCACTTGAGGTCAGGAGTTCAAAACCAGCCAGGCCAACATGGTAAAACCCCACCTCTACTAAAAATACAAAAAAAAAACAACAATTAGCCAGTCATGGTGGCAGGTACCTGTAATCCCAGCTACTTGGGAGGCTGAGGCAGAAGAATTGCTTGAACAGGGGAGGTGGAAGTTGCCATGAGCCAAGATTGTGCCACTGCATTCCAGAGCGAGAATCTGTCTCAAAAAAAAAAAAAAAAAAAAAAGATATAGAACCTGGAGAGGTTAAGACGTTCATTTTACACAACCAGAAAATGATGAACCAGGAACTACTAAATCCTAAACTTCTAATTCCAAATCCAGCACTCTTGCCAGTATCCCTGTTCGTTTATTGCCCTCTCCCACCCCCATCACAAAAACCCTGATAAAACAAGGAAAACCCATTACCACCTTCAATGAACAATAATCAAAGCACATGTTGGACTGTTGGTGAGGCAGTAGGATCATCCTCTTCGGTGAAAGCTGGGTACTTCCTCCTCTGGGGTCCTGTGGCGCTCTGATCATATCTCAGAGACAGAACATACTACTCCCCTGTGTCTGTGCATTTACTTATCTATGCCTCCCACGAGGGAATAGAGTTCTTAAACCTAGGCCCATGGGCGGTTCATGAATGCCCTGCAATTGAATGTTTGTTTGTGTTTTTAGAGAAAAGATCCACAGTTTTCATCAGATTCTCAAAGGAGTATAAGAAAGGTTCAAAATCACTGCTCTGCTACGTAATATCATCAGGCTTGGTCTCTGCAATGGCCACCACTGTACCTTCCTTGTAATAAGTGCCGGCTGGCTGGGTGGATGAACAGATAGATGAATGGGTGGGTTCATGGGTGGATGCATTGATGCACACCTACATGGATGCCTGGCCATATATTTTTTTTGTCAAGCTCTAATTCCACAGTTGACTGAACTGAATGATGTACTAAGCAGGACTCAGGTAACTAAGCAAAATTTAAGAGAGAAATTATTTGAAATTGAGAAAAAAGATTTGACTCTCAATGCTGTTAAACATGATGTGACTAACCCCCACTCTACAATGTTCTTCCAGTTTTTCCATCCATGGACTCTGTTACCAAGCAAAGAAGAGGATTTACATATGATCAAGTTCAGCAGAGAAAACGGAGAAATTATATGGCTATATTCCAGCCCTGGCTGGTTATATATTTTATATTTTATAGCTATTTCCCTGTCAGAATTATAAATCTACCACATACACAAAAAGATCTAATTTAAAATGGGGCATATCAGAAAATCACAACTCAGCAAAATATGGCATTTTCCTGACAAAGACTGCATAACTAAGCTATATATGCACACTGTGGTTTTAGAGACTGTCCAAACTACAGGGTGATTTGGGACTTTGATTCCTCATCCCTGCATGCTGGACTGATTTCAAGAAGATAATTAAAGTCAATGGTACCTGGTATATGAAATCAAACACCCATCCTCTACTCCCTGGGTTTGGAAGATCAAAGATAATAAGCCTGTCATAAGCCAAGGCAAAGGGCCACCAGGGAGTGACAAATCCCTATCAGGTTTAAATTTTGTCAGAACAGTCAGTGTAGAAATAGAGTTGGTGAACACGTCAACCCTCCCTGTAACCTAGGCTGAACAGCATTGAAGGAAAACTGGCCAGGCCTTTCAACATGTTGGCAAAAGCCACCCCCTGACAGCCTGGAAAAGAGCAGAGAATGGGAGAAATGTGCTGGAGAACAGAGCTCATCTGTCCCACCAGCACTCAACATAACCGTGGCCAGAAACTGCCATTGGATATTTCCATGCAGTTATTAATAAGCTGTACACAAAAACTACCTGGAGGCTGAATCTGACTCTGGGATTTGGTGTTAAATACCAGAGGGTATACTGTGTCTTGCCAAGGACAAACTTTTACAACCCTACATTCCTCTCCTGGTGATTTATATTCTTCTCCTTATCAGGTTAGAAAGAGGTGAGGGTACAATCAATGGATTCCATATCAAATCAAAAGTCCTAAGGTTGCAATATGTTACTGAACTAGTGAACAAAAGACATCCTAGGATTTGGGGTATCAATTCAACTGGTTTCCTGCACCATTATGATAAGAAGAAGGAGAATTCTTTGTAGTTTATTATCTCACGTCTACATTACCTTAATTTATCTTCCCAACTCTGCAAAGCAAGCAGAACTGATAATCTGGTTGTGAGTGTGCAGATATGAAACTGAAGATTACAGACTGAACAGCCTTCTCAGGTTCCCATAGCAATTTCCAGAGCTGTCTCATGTTTTCTGACTCCAAGTCCAGGTTCTCTCCAACAAAGTCTTTCCCAAGCAGATTATATGGACTCTACCGACTTCAACAGCAGATCCTCAAATAATGTTTCATTCAACATTGTTTCCTTATAACATTGATAGGAAGGGGGAAAAAATAGATTCCTGGCTAGGGCCGCTGTCTTTGTGAAGTGTGCATGCTCTCCCCATGTCTGTGTGAGTTCTCTCTGGGTCCTCCAGTTTCCTCCTACATCCCAAAAATGTGCACATTCAGTTCATTGGTGTGTCTAAATTGTCCCTGAGTGAGTGTGGGTGGGTGGGTGAGTGCAACCTGCAGTGGGAAAGTGTCCTGCTCAGGGTTGGTGCCTGCCCTGTGCCCCAAGCTGCTGGGATAGGCCCTGGCCACTGTTGACCCTGAACTTGGAATAGGCAGTTGAACACTTATCTTGCTTGTTTGTGTTAACCTTTCTTAAATCTATGTATAACTCAAATTTATTTCAATGTGTAATATTCAAAATTTTTTTGGTGTTTATTTAGAAGTTTGATGTTTTGAGACCAAAAATATGCTGTAGGAACTTAACTCTTGTTTATATCATTTAGCCTATGGTAAAATTGGTTTCCTTATACACTATTTGGCTTATAGTTACAGTTTTCAAGAACCTATCAACAATGTTAAGTGAGGACTTATTGTGCTGCTATCCAAATAGTCCCTTACATAAGCAAGTTATCACATAGATGAAACTACTTTATAAAGAGGTCCTTTTAGCAACTGGATAGCTGAAATCCTTCGGGTGGATCCAAAAGGTACTCATCTGGTATTGTGTTCTGTTCTCTCTATAATGGTCTAGAGTAAGTTCATTTTAATAGTTTAACTATAAAATATATTCATATTCATATTCATTATTAATATGTTTATGCCTTTAAAACAATTATCTAGACTAAGGCCTTTAAACGAAATTTAAAACATGTTAAAAGCATCATTTAAGGAACAGCTTGCATTGTTTCTTCAGTCTCAAAAACATTCACTGAGCACCTATCAAGCATGGTCTAGGGCAGTAAGAAGGCAAAAGTGGTCAAGACAAGGACCCTTCTGTAAAGAGCTTAAAACAGAGAGAGGAAGTCAAATAAGAAAAAAATAAATGCATGTACTGCACTAGTAACTACACTGGATCAAGGGCAGAGGGTTCCAGAAGCAGAGAAAGGGCACTGGATCCAGTGTCAGAGAAGGCTTTCCAGGAGAAATAACATCAATGCCAATAACTCGGGAGAACGGCGTGTTGTAGAATGTTTCTAGCCTCATCTGTACCTCTAGAGCCACTGGGGAGCTCTGACAAATATTTAAGCCCATGTGTCCTTTCCCACTTCTTTGCTTTACTCTACTCCTTTAACCAGAAAACCTGCTCTTGAATTTTATTCCCATATCATCTTCGTCATCCTTCAAAACTCAGCTTTAATGTGGCATCTTCTCAGAAGTTTTCCTTGATCTTATTTCAAGAAACTGAACTAAAGCTAATCTGAAAACTTGCAAGACTCAAGTTCTATTACATTTCCCTTTATCCTTCAGAACTCCTAAGCCCCTCAGCTACATTTAGTCATTAAAAGATCACTCTGTCCATTCTTTAATATTTTAAGAATAAGTCGTACTCTTTCCTAGTTGGCTGTTAGTGAAGCCTATGGCGGGAAATCATGGCTGTGCCTAAATTCCTGCAAGGCTTGTGTTATTGCAGCATCTTGGTCTCCAGCTAAAGCCCAAGGAGTAAGAGATAAAGTTGCCCTTTTTGTTCCACTGGATCCCAGTTGGGGTACATGAGGCAGCTTAACAGGTGACTACCATCAGAATCCTTGGTCAACTGGTGGCAATTTTGGATGAAAACATGTCAACATTGCACTGCAACTTTTTTACTCTAAAATTACATAGTGGTTCCTTTGACCATCAGTAAATCTTTACAAATGGGACCAAAACAACTTTCTCTGGAGACACCATGGGACTAAAGAAAGAGACAATATTCCTATTATAGAGTTTTGCAAACTCTCCGGATGTCCTAATAATAAGTTACGGATGTTTAATCCTAAATTAAGAAGCTAAATACAATGTGGACTTTACAAATGGCAATTTTCTATAATTTGAGGTAAATGTTTGGTAGCTCAGTTCCCACTAGCAATGTCTGGCAATGGTTCTGCTCTCTGTTACACATCTCCGGTATGATTCCCTAAGGACAGAATCATAACAGAGAAGACAACAGATTTTTTTTAAAGAAAAACAACATAGAATTGATCAAGAAACTATAATTTGAATTTTCCTCTGGGCATGTGGGTATTGTTTTATAACTGAGGGAAGCATTAAAATATCAGGGGAACTACATTCAAATTTGTATTAATTCTATTGAATCATTTCTTGGCTTATCACATTTTGTGTTATGCCTTGTTCTCCTTTGTTTTGAAAAGAAACTTTATCAGCTTTCCTGTGTCATGCCATTTTATCTCTTTATTCTGCCAGCAATAAGATATCAGCCTAATATTGGCAGAGCAACTTCCTACAATGATTCTTTGTTCTGAGGAAAGAAATTGCATGAATAGTACATTATTAAAACAGAGAAGGAAGTGTGTTTCATTTGTTATTTATTTAGTGAATATTGTCATGGTACCAGGTGCCTTACAAAAGACAAATAAAGTGAAGCAATAATACGGTGCACTTGGATCTTGCATTTCATGTGAGGATCTCTGAGTACTTACCAAACACTGACTCATAAATCAACTCACTTCAGATAGGATGTAAAGGTTGCTTTAAATCTACAGTCAACTTTGCAGAACCTGCTGTAAAAAATGCTCCACGCCACCCAGCACCAAACAGCCTTCCTTGCTGGGTCTCTGAGACCGCTGAGGACACAGGGAAAGATGAAATCACAATGGGAGTGGGGCTAGGAGATGGTGGGTGAATTTTAAAGAAAGGAAGCTAGAAAAAACAAATGGTAACACATAAAAGAGAATTTGGAAAACTGAAACCTAAAGCAGTGAATTTCATAGACAACTGACGGATAACTTCGGGTTCTAAACAAATGCAAACTTGACAGCTGTCAGAGTAAATATTTTATTCACCTTAGATTTGGCTCTTATCTTTGCCTAACACATTCATGACTTCTGAAGTTGGTTTTCTCTGCACAGGAGAAAATTTCTCTAAATTTTTTAAGATATGAGTAGCCTGGATTGTATTTTTATAATCACAAAGTTGAAATCTCTTCCATCCTTAATAATTATCATATAGAATTTGCTGCATGTCATCTTGACATGAAAGTTGAAAATAGGAAAATGTTATCAACTCAGATCACACTAAATTCTGAATCTGTGAAAAGATAACCAGAAATCGGTAGAAGACTATGCTTCTGAGATTTGTCAGGTAATGCCCACGCAGGGTCACAGCTGTGACACAGCAGAGACCAAAGGCAGCGCCCATTCAGGTGTCCCTGACATCCCTCTGCAGGCCTTCATGGAGAGTCAAAACTCAAACTTTCAAAATGTGTACTTTTTTTCTTGGATGAGTTTGGTGAGCCCTATGCTCAGAAGGAAAATGGAGAACAGAGGGCCAACAGCCAGGTCTTCCAATTACGATTTGAAAATCAGGAACCAGAGACCACGCTTGTACAGAGGATCTCAGCTTGAGCCTGGCTTTCTGCCATCCACTTGCAAGGTCCAGGCCTCTCTGAGTCTATGCTGGTGGCTTGGGCTGGACGGAAGTCTATTGCATGGGGGACCGAGCAGCCTCTCGGGAATAAGCCAGCATTGGACCTGTTGCTGGAGAGGGTACAGTCTGGGCACGTTACAATCTGGTGCAGTACAAGGCAAAATTCCACTCCCAGGGAAGATGCAGGTACCTCTGGAGGCAGCTCATTCCGAAAGAGGAAGAAGCCAGGAATAGGGCTGAGTAACAAAGTCCTAGAATTCAAAGAGGGTATAAGAGGAGTCTACAGGGAGCCGAGTGGTCACTACTCAATGCCCAATCCCTCAAGCCACATGCTTAGGTCCTAGGGAGAGGCACCACAACAGAACTTGAGTAGCTGTTTCAACAGATGTTTTAGCCCACTGGGCCTATGTCCCACACTAACACAGTGTGACACAAAAGGACGGGAGCCCTTCTTCCCAACTCTGCCAGAGGCCATTGCCAACTTTGGCACTCAGTGATTACAACTGTGCCTGCCCTGCCTGATGAACCTAATAAGCTCAGCAAGCGTGACTTCGGGTTGGAGAACAGGGCAGAGGAGCTGCAGCCCCAGACAGCTCAGATCCCTAGGCAGGAGGGCCTGGGACACTTGCAAACCTCTCCTTGAGGACCCCTAGATTACTTGAGGGAGAATAAAGAACATTATTAGACAGCTTATGAGACCTGCTTGAGAAAATAAGGTATTTGGGTTTGTTATTCGAATAACTTTATGTGTCTGAACATTTGTAATTTTCCCACATTTGTAATTTCAGCTATTGTCTATTTCAAAATCAATACATGACCAGAGGTTACATGTTTGTCTTCAAAGAACATGGGGAACAGGTTAAGTGAAAACCTATTCCACAGACCCTATTGGGAAGAGCACAGCAATGTCTGGAGTGGATTACTGAGGATGGCATTTACAAAAAGCTGAGCTATAGATTCTATCTCGATCCATCACTCCGTCTACTTACTGCCTAACTATCTTTTTTACACATACAGTGGGCATCATGCTACTGACAGCTCCTTGGGGTCTACCCACTCTGCAAATTTGTCTGTCTGTCTGATGGATGCCACTTAATGTTCTTAGACTTCCTTGGGTTGTATCAGATTCCTCTTCCTCATGCTGCCATTGCAACTTCTGCATATCCTAACTGATCACTTTCACTTTGTACCATAATTGTAATTGTTACTCAGTAGTTATCTGTCCCTGGAAATCTTGAAATTCTTCAAGGCAGACTCCTGCTCTTCTCCCTCACGTACCTCCCCTCTAGGCCTTTGCAGCCTGGAAGGACACAATGAATAGCCACCAACAGATACCTCGCTGCCACAGGGGAGAGCCTGTCTGAGAATGCAGGCAACTGTGAGGAAGGGAAACAAGAGGTAGAGAAGAAGAAAGACTTCAGGAGGGCAAGGGCAGTCTGATGTACTTGGGAATCTTTTGTTCAATATGAAGATGATTTCCAGGAAAAAAAAAATCTTAGCATTTACTTTAACCATCTAGTATCTCTTTAAATTTTTAAGGAATAATCATGTAAATAGTCATTGAAAAACATCCTGGTTAAAAAAATATGACACCTGACAACTTTGTATCCATTTCTACCTGCCTATTTTCTATTTAGCTTTTTTCTTTTCTTTTGTTGATGTCAAGGATAGACCAAAATGGGAACACTGTTCAAATTAATGAATTAGGCTCTCTGACTATTAACATGCGCTTGAAATCTCAGGCATGTCTTGATCTCTGTTACATGAAATACAATCTTCTAGAAAACAAAGACTATATTTTACTGGCAACCTCGAAGACAAGCTCATCACATTCATTACAATTTAATATGTCTCTTAATGACTCATCAGCAGGACATAAAATATTGCATTTTGAAAAGAAGTCTCATTTGGATGTTAATTTACAAATAAAAGTCAGGAAGACGTTTGTGCAAATTATTTTTGTAAATATATGTACATAAAATATCTTTTAAAATTTTAACAAACCAGTGAATAAAATCTTCTTGTGAAGAATGATCCAAAGATAATCACCCTGACTTGAAATAATTTTATCACAGTCTATCTAGTGTGAGCTTCTTTAGTAATCTGAAGGTTGAGATTAGACTCCCATTATGAACTACTTATAAACATCATTTAAGATGATGGGAAAGTAATTTGAAGAATTTGGGGCCTGGTAATGAGTTTCCTTTGAAGTTGAGGAGGGGTGGCAGGGGGAACAGAATTTGAGATAATTGCTGGTTGTCTCCAAGGAGTCCAAATGTTGATGAAGCCTCTGTGTTTAATAATTAAAGATGCTAACCTCAGAGAAAGATGGAGCCACATTGTCAGTTACCCCTGGATATTTCCAAAGCCTGCGTCTCGAACTAACAATCCACTCTGACTTTGTCTTCCTCCTCCCACTTAACTCCCACCTCTGCACTTGCTGTGTCTCTGTTAGGCACTGAGGAGAACAACTGAAAGCATGAGGAATGGAAGAAAACCTGCTTAGGAAACTTGACTCCGGCAGCACGGCACACTGCACACTGAGTTTATACAATATCCACCTCCTGCCTCACGTGCCCTTCTGGAGAACAAGGATAACAAGGATATCTCTCCCAAGCACATTTAGGAACTCTCCCAAGCATGTTCAGGAAATCAACCAATGTTTGCCATACTCTTAAGTTTATAAGCTTTGCTTCTGCATTAAGTCCAATTAATGCATCCATAAAAAACTTTTCCTAGGAAAAAGGGGCAACTCTGAGTGTAGTTTTTTTCTTCCCATTCATTTGAACCTATTGCCAGACTCATGGGAAATTCAGCTAATCATGCTATACCTGCAATATTCTCCCAGGATCCACTACCATGAAAACTTAAAGTTCATTTGCAGTGTTCTACATTTGTCCTGGGTGACCTTTAGTCCAATGAAAAGTGTCCCTTGGTACAGCTGTAAAATTCTAACAGACAGTAGAGAGAGATGTGCTCATTTTTTCTTGCCAATTCCCAGAGTGTCCCTCTGGTCTAGAGGCATTTTATAGCCAGGCAAGCAGAGCGCCTAGAAAAAGCAATAAAAAAATGAAGAGGGTGGCCACAGATTGCCCAGAAAACAAGGTCAAAGGCATTACCTCGCCTGCTTCAACTTAACTAATTATATCTGCAATGACTAGTTCCAAGGAAGGCCGCATTCTGAGGTACTGAGAGTTAGGACTTCAATATATAATATTTGAAGGGATACAATTCAACCCATAGCAATTAAGTTGTATCTAATCAATAATTCCCCAATCCTGGTCCAGGGTCAAAGCAGATGGGGGCTACAACCTCCCTCTCAGATCAATTTCTCCCAGATCAAGTATTTTCTGTTCTGCTGTAGGCCACACTGTGTGACCCTGTCTCGTACAGACCTCCCTGATCCCTTCACCTCTCCCCGCTGGCCAGATACTCTGTCTACTGCTTCCTGCTCCCCACAACCCAGGGAGGGGGCAGAGGAAGCAGTGGGTGGGGGAAGCCGCTGTTAGTCCACTTCTCTTGGCTCACACAGAATGTGGGCCCTGGTAAAGAGTGGGCCAATAGAACACCTTTCCTTGGTGTCAACCTATGATACCACAGGAGCTCTTAAAATCACTAAAAATAAAATAAACAAGAAAACTGTATTTTCCCTCATGGGTGACACTGCACAGCCCTGAGAGCATGTTCAAATAACAACATATGTCTCCCCGTTGTCTTCATAGGAGAACAGATTCTGCTAACTAAAGGACTTTGGATTTGTAGAGTAGGGTTTTCAGAGCTGGGGACAACATTTAATTGCTCAGATCAGTCAAAGCAAGACTGAGTTCTACCAGTTTTCCTTCCTCTATTCAGTGACTACCACCAGCACCAGCACCCCCATCCCCTAGTTAACAAATGTGGAGTCTAAGTATTACCAGTGTGAAGGTAGTTCCAAATTATTTCACAGCCTCAGGCACCTGCAAATACCGCCCTGACCAGGATATTCTGAATGCATGAAGTAACAACAGGAATGCTGTTTCCATTTGCATCAACGTAATTATGGGGGAACGGATTTTCAGCACTGAATGTGATTTTTAAAATGTCACTCCCACAAGCTAGACATTTGGGCTCTGCTTCATATTGTAGAGCAAAAATCTTTAAGCTGATAAACTTGCAATAAAACGAGTGTCTAGAAGGTGACATGATAAACTAAAATTTTACTTTATGATTTTTCTACATTTAAGAATTTTAAATTATCTTTCTTAACATATGTATGGGTTAAAAGTTGCTGAGCACTGTTTCTTGGGAAGCATGGTGCTGCTTCCCACTCTTCAGGGGTACATTGTCTTTTCATAGAGCAAGCAAATGAGAAGATGATCATCTTTTTAAGTTTTTTTTATTTTTTATTTTTTTAATATATATTTTATTGCGTTTTAGGTTTTGGGGTACATGTGAAGAACATGCAAGATTGTTGCATGGTACATACATGGCAATGTGATTTGCTGCCTTCCTCCCCATCACCTATATCTGGCATTTCTCCCCATGTTATGCCTCCCCAACTCCACCCGCTCGGCTGTCCTTCCCCTAATTCCTCCCTACAGACCGCAGTGTGTGATGCTCCCTTCCCCAGTCATCTTTTTTTTAATGTCCTTTCTTGGCACAAATGAAAACTGGCAACCCTAAAGCGATCTGCCCCCTCCCTTTACACACAAACAGATATTTACTGTTATTTATATATTTTTTGCCTTTTTTTTTTCAAGTCTGTGATGTACAGAAGTCTAAAACCACTGGTCAAAATGACCAAAGACCAAAACAAAACAAAAAATCCCTTTAGGGCTGGCTCAGATGATACAGTCTACTGTGAAGGACCCTAAGAAATATCTGCAGAAGAGAGTAAAACAAATAGGCTTGATCACAAACTCCTTCTGAAATGAAGCTAACACATGTCCCCAGAGCCTTCTCCCTATGAAGATGAACATGAGCTCATCTTCCGGCAGGGGTAACAGTCTTGCCTAACTCCAAAGAACATTGCTTCTTAATCCCACCTAAAACAATCTCTCTGCAATACCAGTATCTTTATGTCTGCTGGTTGCCCCTGCCTGCCTAGCACAGTCTTTGTGCACTTTACAATATTTATACCTCTCTGTCTGAACTGCTGGCTGGTGAGCAGACTGTCTCAGACTGTCTAGAGAGCAGGAAGCAGATGGAAAATAAATACAGATGAGGAGCTCTGGGGGCAAAGCTGCAGACAGGACAAGAAGGCCAGGAAATAAACAAACAGGAAAGAGACTGACTGGGCTTTCTGCCTTTCATCCCTGGCTCTAATAGATAAGACTTAAACAGTGAGACGCCAACTGGGCTCGCTTTCAAATCCTGTCCAGCTTCTACTTCAGGGTACTTTTTTCCTTTCAAAACTCTATCTCTGCAGTTTTTAAAAAGCATGGTTAAAATAAGCTTTTAATAAGTGATGACAATTCATTTCAAATGCAATGTCATGATTACATTAGAGAGGTATAGGATGCAAGAATTTGAAGCCATCTTCAACACAAATATTACATACATAGCGCATGTATGTTAAAAGTAGGAGTATTGACTTAGATCTTACGTGTTTTAAAGCAGAGCATCAGGCGCCCAGGTCTAGGAAAGATTTTTAAGTCTTTGGAAACCATGATGACACTGCCTTCATCATTCTGCTAATGTTCACTCTTCTCTCTTCTTTTGGCTGTCAAAGCCAGTTTCAATGAAAGAATCTAAAATCAATCATTTACACCTCATAATAAACCTAAGTCAAAGTATTATCTCTGACCATAAGTCATTATTCTTATTGTAAATATTTTATACTCAAAGCCTGTTTGATTTATAGTCAAATTCTGTTTGATCTTCCTCACTAGCAATGCCTTCCTTAAAACTTCCTATTATTGTGTGCTATGCCTTCAATACCTCACTCCAGGACCAAAGGCCTCCCTCCCTCTTGGCATTTGCTTAGGTGATTGGTATAAACAGCTCTGGTGCTAGATTAACCAGTTTCAAATCCTGACTTCTCCATGTGCTAGTTATATGATCTTGTCAAAATTTTTAAATCTGAGTCTCAGATTTCTTGTCTGCAAAATGAGGATGATAGTAACATTACCTTCTTCATACGATTATTATGAAGATTAATGGTGGTGAAAATGCAAAGCTCTTAGAACAATGGCTGACCCTTGAGGATTAGCCAATATTATTTCTGTCATTGTATGGTCAGAAATCATCAAAGTGAACATATTTTTCTTGACATTATAGGAATTGAATTTTTAAGAGCAACTCACTCTGCAGAAAATAATATGAGAAATCTTGTATTTATTAAGATCAGGATCTTTTCACAGACTTGTCTCCAAGGTTGTTTCATATCACATAAGATTTTTTGGTGACATTTCTTAAAGTATAGTACTTTGAAGATCTTTTGTGTAGAAATAGCTGTAGGACAAGAAAGTCTCTTAAATTTACATCTTATTTTTCAATATAGAAAATAATCATCTGTTGTTACAAATCTAAAACCTTAATATATTTTATATGTCTTGATTCAATACATGCTTTGTTTCTACAAAATCTGTTTCAATCTCTCTATGTTATCAATGTGAAATGTCGTTGAATAAGATGTTTTTTGAGGGGAAGGAATGCCATAGAATGAGTTAGCCAAAGATAGAAATGGTTCCCTTCATCTTAAAATAATTTTTGCAACACCTCACATCTACAACACAGTATAATGGCCATGAGAGAAGAAAACTACGTCTACTAGACAATGTTTTCTGGCTACAACAAGGTAGGTTCCATTTTACCAAGATCCTACTGTTACTCTAGGCCACCTAACAAGCTGTTCTTTGGTACGAAGGCTTACCTCAAGCAAATACTCTTAAATGCCAAAGGACCATAAGTGTCTTTGAGGGGAGGGAGCAGAGAAGTTCCTGTACCCCTGAAATCACCCAGTATAAGTGGCAATCTGCTTGGTCTTCACAAATAAGGCTGGCAGCAGGCAAGGATTAATTCTGATGTAAATTAACTACATTTCTATTTTGATTAAATATAAACTTGTTAAAATTAAAATAGTTGTTCTTCTTGCTTGGATTTTAATTTGTAACTGTGAAAGAGAATGAAGTTTGAGGAGTAGCACACTCAACATTATCTGTCTGAAGGGACAGGATTTTATCGAATGCCCAGTCCAGTCCCGCCTTCCTGTCTTCCAGTGCCCAGGCCAGCCACAGCTTCCATCTTTCCTGCTGGTCAAGTCATGTAGGCACTTGATGTGTCTCCTCTGCAGAGCTCCGATCAGAATATTTAAAGGATGTTCTATGGATTAACTGTCAAGTGTTTTGGGACTGTTAACTACTTGATAAATGCTAATAAGATGCATCAAGGAAGCTGATATTGTTTGTTCACCTAACATAAATTATTCCATCTGTGTATAATTGCCTTAGTGTTTATTATTGTTTACAGAGACTAGTTTTGAAATTGTATTGCAGCTCTATTTTGTCCTCCAAATAATCATCATGTTTCAATGATAAAGTCTTGAGTTTGCAACTGTCATTGCTGAGTTGATCTTCAGGGACTGTGTTAGGATCAGAGAAAAGGTACATGCCTAAGCCTTAGGTTTGGATGATAATCACCAAGGCATAATAAGCCTGGAGTTGAAACAGAGACAGTTTAATGGTTACTTTAAAGAAGGAAGATCAGCTAGGAATCTGGGAAGAAAAGCTGGGCTGAATGGGAAACTAAGGATGATGATTATATTCTAAGCTTCAAATTAAATCCAGCAATTAAACCAAAGACCCTATGAGCACTTTAGAAGAAATTTTAGAAAATACAGGCTTTGCCGTTTCTTTGATTTCCATGTCTGATTCTAAACATATTTGAAACAAGCTACATAAGATTCATTGCAAATGTATCTCTCCTAAGAATTTTTTTTAAGTCATACTGCACTTATCCAACTTTACACTGGGAGAAAAAAATAAGGAATATTTTATTCCTTATTTGGGCTACAAAATGTCCAGCTCCATTCCCACCCTGGCCCTGACTCATTCAGAGCCCTTACATGTCCATCACATTCCCCACCTCCACCTGTAAAAATAGAATGAAAACAACTTGCTAGTTCCTACCTCACAAGGAAGTCGTAAAGATTAGAGTTAGAACACTGACCTTCCAAGATGAAAGACTCAATATAAATTCCAAGCATTATTGTCAAGATCTCAGTGTGAATTAACAGAAATGTACTGCTTAAGCAATTGCTACCTGTCAGCACATCTAAACCAGGATGACCTTGATATGCCCAGGGAAGGGCAGGAGTGACTGAGACCAAGAAACACATTTTCTAGGAGCCAATATAATTGTCTTAATTGTCCATACTTGGTAGCTCACCACGATCTCTTTTCTTGTTTCTCTGAAAGGCTGAATACTATAATTTAATGCATACCTGCTATATACCCCATCCCCCAACCCAATAAAAGAAATAAACATTTATTCTGTACCTACAATGTTCAAGACTGTGCTAATAAGGATTGGGAATATAGAAATTAATATATAGTTCTAACATCTTCAGAGCTCACAATTAAAATAAAAGAACTGTGCATTCCCTATTTAATCTAGAGAAAGGTGAGTCTCCCAAGAGCTTAAAGAATCCCAAAGCAAGACCTTACACAAAAAATGTCCAATAATTTTGTAGATGGCTTCCATTAGCAATGACTGCCTCAGCCCATGACATGTACTATGACAAATCAAAATTTTGCACATTTTTTCCCTATACCTACAAGGCTCCAAATTATTACTAAAGATATTTTTAAAGGGCCTAAGGTATTAATACCATCATTCTACTCTCAGAATTACTAAGCTCAAAGGCATCCTTCGTCCCAGAGGATGAATGCTTACACAAATGTTTGGCCTCTTACTGGCCTCAAGATGATTTTTAACATGGCCAGAGGTGTAGAGAACAGAATCCTGTGTGTGTGTGTGCACATGTCTAATTGCTCAACTCCTGCCTTGGGCCCCCTCACTTCCTCCTGACTGTTTGGTAGTGAAGGAATGGCAAGTTTGGGTGCTGCCTGGGAAATATCGTCAATCTTAGCCTAAGTCATTTTGAGCAGCTGTTCCTATCTGTTTTAAAGACATCCAAGCCCTGGCCTTTCTTGGAAATCTAATTCCAACTTCTGACCCATTTAAAATTGGAAAAACCTTGCCTATCTGGAAATAGAGAATAACAGTTCAGCCTGCTTTTCTAATAACTTAGAAGTAATTATTGTCACATCTTTAGTTTTCCAACATCTGTCATTAGAGTTTGGTTTTTCTCAAAAGACATCTAATTCTTAGGGGTTTCTTTTCTCCAAATTCCCTCCAGTTTTTTCCTTGTGTCTTTTAAAAATACAAATTGAAGCTAGTGGGGAGAATGTGAGTATCCATTTCCTCATCTGTGAAATGACACAAGATGATTCCTAAGAATCATTTTTGCTCAAAGTTCTTAATTCTTGAGAAACTTCGCACAATAGCCTAAGGCAGGGATCAGCAATCTTCTTCTGTAAAAGGCCAGGTAGTCAACATTTGAGCTTTTTAAGTCAACAGGTAGTCTTTGCTGTAACAACTCAACTCTGCCAATTTAGGGCAAAAGCAGCCATAGATAATACTTAAAGCAAATGATCATGGCTATGTTCCAATAAACTTTTATTTACAACTACAGATGACACGCTGGATTTGGCCTATGGGCCTTAATTTGCCCTGGTCTAAAATTTAAAAAAAAAAAAAGAAAAAAACAAGCTCTATATCTCCTTACCACCCTTCCTGGTCCTATATTCAGGCTCAGATTTTCTGAAATGTCCCACAATCATTCAGCCATTAGTGAACCTGGAAATCCCTCAATTGCTTATGTTTATAATACACACACACACACACATGTGCCCACACACACACACACACACACACACACAGAGGGTGGGAGTGGAGAATCAAACTTGAGCAGCAGAACGTCTTCTGCCTTTTGTTGTTTTTACAAAAACCCATTCCTGACTTTCAGGATAAGGGGAAGCCTACATTTTTACTTGCAGTGCTTTGTAATGAGACGCAATTACAACTGGGTAAATATGGCCCAAGAAATTCACCATACAGTGAATGGGAAAAGTAGGTAAGGCCCATGGACCAGTAGCCTCAGCCATCACCTGGGCGCTTCTTTCAGTGTCTTGGGCCCCACCCAAACCTACTGAATCGGAATCTCATCTAATCAGATCCCCAGGCAACTCCTATGCACATTTCATTTGAGAAGCACACAAGGTCCTGGCAAAAAAAGATAGACCTCAGCTGGAGTGAATGAAGAAGTGTCAGTGAAGGGACCGCTTAGTGGGGTGTGACAAGAGGTCGATGAACAAAGGGATGGGAAGAACCTTTGGACTAGCAACAGCTGAAGCCATTACAACACCTGGGGCTGAAGGGATATACAGGAGAAATTGTGGTACCTGAGTCTATTTTGCACTGGAGTCCTGGAGGAGAGGCAGCCTGGTGGAGCTGTCTTTGAAAAGGGGACAGCAACTTCTGTAGACACATCACCAATGCAAGGAGCAAATACAGAAGAAAGAACCCAAGCTCTCTGCGCTCCTGCCTGCCAGGCTCTTGCTGGTATCTTCCACTGACCAAATCTAATCAGAAGATAGGGGCCCAGGAGACAGATGCAGTCCTCAAGGCCCAGGCCCAGGGCACGGAGCAGAGAGTGAGGGAGGGGCAAAGAACAAGGAGCCCAGCCAGAATGTGCTTCTCACTGAGGTCTGGTTCCCCAAGCTGGTGTCCCTTCAGCTGGTGGTGCTCATCGGCCATTGTCTCTGGCACTGGTAGCTCTGTGTCCTTGGCTACCACTATACTGTTGGCTTCTCCTCTTATTCAGAATGCAAAATTGCTCAACTTGTATTACTGCTCAAATTAAAACACCATTAAAAGAAAAAAAAAACTTTAAATATCTCCATGCCACCTCAAGAAGCCCACACCTCAAAATGGTTTCTTTTGACTGTCACTCCCTCATGTCAACTAAACTACAACATGCCTGTTTTAAGCCATCAAAATAGCCAGGCTGTGGGAAGGACTGCCTACCTAAGCTGGCAATGAGGTTGGCTCAGAGAAGGTTGCTTTTCTCTCTCTTCTACCTGCAGCAAATTCCCCAAGATGGTTCTCAAATAAGACTTTACTTTGTTTCCTGGCACACACAGTGGATCAAGTTATTTCTAAGTAAAATATTAGAATCAACAGTGTTAAAAGAGTAAAGAAAGGTAGTAGTAATTACTGCCCCTTAGTCACCCTGTCTTTAGGCAAATAACTTCATATTATAGTTTCAATATCTAAAATGGAGCATTAAAATAATTAATTAGGAGACCATTAGACTGAGGTAGCCTAGCGCCAAGTTCCTATGTAACTGAACCCAAACTCAACTCAATGTGAACTGCCATATCTAGAAAGTGAAACCTACATTTTCCCAATCAGAAACTGTCAATTAGCCTCTATGGACTTTACCAGTTAAAAACCACCAACTATCCTCTAACGATGGACTTGGAGGTTATTGCTCCACTTTAGCCAGTCAACGATTTTCTTTGCCTTGCTTCCTAGTTTTTCTTATAAAAGCCTCACCCAACCCCTCTTCGTTGGAGCCCCAAACCATCTACAGTCTGAAGCTGCCTGATTAATGAATTCCAGTCTGTTCAAATAAACTCTTCAAAATTTTAATATGCCTCAGTTTATTTTTTAACAAGAATAATAATATTATCTATCTGACATGTTTAAAACAAAGGAAATAGGAGTATATCAGAAGGTTAAAAATGAAACGATATAATAAAAACACTTAGCTGGGCTATTAGACACAACTTGGTACTGTGATTGATATTTAGCAATATTTCAAATGCTACTAGAGGAGTTTTTCATCGTTCCAGGCTAACCTCCACTTCCGGGTTATTGGGAAAAGGCCCTGTCAAATACATCATCTTTGCTCAGGGACACCATGTCTCCCCTTGATCCCATCAGGCAATCTGAGTCATAAGAAAAACCTAGAAAGAAAATGCAGGGTCCCCTTCCTCTCCCTTCTGGATCTAATAACAACAGCCCCCAGGAGGAAGCTCGTAGGATCTCCACCTTCCAGCCTCATGCAACCATCTGGCTCTTCAGAGACTGTCTCCAAAGTAAAACCACAGGACCCCAGCCCTACCCACATCACCCACCTGTCCCAAAGAGAAAGCATACGCATGACATCACTTCCTATTCTCTTTTGGGTTCCCATCCATTTTCTCCTAAGAGAGGCCAGAGTTCAGGCTTTTGTGTGCAGGAGCTGGGGAGGGATATTGGCAAGAAAGAAAAAGTTGGGGCTGGGGGTTGGCTCCATACTCTTCCTGTCTTTTCTGTTTTCAGATAACTTTAACCAATCATTTACTTGCCAACTCCCTACACCTCCCCCTACATTTCCCATTATATATTCTTGCAGCCACCTACAATCACTGTCTGAAGACATAAGAGTATGGTAGGAGAGATAGGGTTTTATTTTGCATCATTGGATGACACAAAAGGCAAGATAAATGGTACTGGGGTGCATGAATTGCAAAATAGAAGCAAAGAAAGACGAAAGAAGGGGGAAATGAAGAAGGAAGGAACGGGGGAGGGAAGGAAGGAAGGAAAAAAGGGAGGTAAGGAGGCAGAGGGGGAAGGAAGGAGAAGAGAGGGAGGGGAAGAAGTGAAAGAAAGAATAGGGAAAGGGAGAGGGGCAGAGGATAGGAAGGGGCGGGAAAGGGAAGGGAAGGAAAGAGGAGGGAAGGGGAAGGGAAGAATAAGAAGGCTGGTGCACTAGGCTGTTCTCTCATTGCTATAAAGAAATACCTGAGACTGGGTAATTTATAACGAAAAGTTTAATTGGCTCATGGTTCTGCAAGCTGTACAGGAAGCATGATGCAGGCATTGCTGGGCTTCTGGGAAGGCCTCAGGAATCTTACAATCATGGTGGAAGGTGAAGGGGAACCAGAAACATCACTTGGCAAGAGCAAGAGAGTGAGGGGAGAGATGCTATACACCTTTAACCAATCAGATTTCATGAGAACTCACTGTCACTAGGACAGTACCAAGAGAGATGGTGCTAAACCACTCATGAGAAATCTGCCCCCATGATCAAATCACTTCCCACCAGGCCCCACCTCCAACAATGAGGAAATTCAACACGAGACTTGGGTGGGGACACAGATCCAAATCATATCAGGTAGACACTTTGAAATAATTTCAATTTGATATTTCAAAACTGTTCCAAATTAGTCATCAGAGCAAAAAAACTAGAATCTCGCTGAAGTTCCTCATACAGTTTTTATGGTTTAATGTTTTTATTTTAAATTATGTTAGAAGAGGTAATTCCATTTTCAGAACCCCAAATTAGAAAAAGGAATGTAACCTGGATTGACCCAGGAAGGCCTAGCAGGTATGATGTGGACCACTTCAAACCCTCACTGCACCATTTATGCAGGCAAAATGACTCACTAGAAATCACCGTATAAGCCCGCCAAGTGCTCAGGGCATCTGGCCATCAAATCTGTGTTCATTTCACCCATACTCTCATTCCTAGGACAAGCAGGTGCTGTTTGTTTTTCAAAAATTCAACACAATTATCAGCCACAAAAATTACCTGAACGAAGAGGAATCCAACTGCTTACTTTGTTGCAATCAAAGCTTTCTTTCAGAGTGCTTGGTACCTGGAGGTCACATACTTCCTATGTGAAGTAAAGGATCCCTAGACAAAAAGTGTTATTCAATGCGTGTGTGTTTGAATTGCAAAATCTGGGTTACCCAGCACAACTACAAGGAGTTGCCACGGTCAGCAAGCTTATTGGGTCACTTTTGCAAATACACATTTGACTCATTAAGCATGTTTTCTTTTGTAGATTAGTGTGCAAAAGTCACAGGAAAAAATTACTTAGTAGGAGAGTGTCCCTGAGTGCTGTTTAAATAAGATTTTCTCACCATTACTTGGAAAGAGGAAGACACACAAATGAAAACTGTATTAATAGACAATCTCTTCCAACAATTTTTACACAGCTTTTGATTTTTTTTATGCAGATCCTCAACCAAAAAGTGACTATGAATAATGTAAAACCACTAAACTGCAGTTACCATGTTATAATATATGTCTTATTGTGGTCAAACATACATAGCATAATTTTTACCACTTTAACTTTTTTTTTTTTGAGATAGGGTCTCACTCTGTTGCCCAGGCTAAAGCACAGTGGCACAACTGCAGCTCATTGCAGCCTCAGTCTCCTGGGCTCACGTGCTCCTCCTGCCTCAGCCTCCCCACTAGCTGGGACCACAGAGGCATGCCACCACACCCAGCTATTTTTTATTTTTTCTAGAGATAGGGTCTTGCTATGTTGCCCAGGCTGGTCTCAAATTCCTGGGCTCAAGTAATCCTCCCACACTGGCTTCCCAAAGTGCTGGTATTACAGGCATGAGCCACCATGCCCAGCCCATTTTAATCATTTCTAAGTGTATAGTTCAGTGGCATGAAGTACATTCACATCATTATGCAACTATTACCACCACTCATCTCCAGAACATTTTCCTCTTCTCAAACTACAATTCTGCACCTATGAAATAATAACTTCACATTCTCCCCTCCTCCAGCCCCTGGTACCTACCATTCTAATTTTTGCCTCTAAGGATTTGACTATTCTGGGTATCTCATATAAGTACACTTACACAATATTTGTCTCTTCATGTCTAGCTAACTTTAGTTGGCATAATGTCTTCAAAGTTAATCCATAATGTAGCATGTATTCAAAATTTCATTCCTTTTTAAGAATGAGTACTATTCTATTGTATTTATATACCACATTTTGTTTATCCATTTAAACATTGTAATCCACATCTGCTGATGGACATTTGGATTGTTTCTATGTTTGGCTGTTGTGAATAATCCTGCTATGATCATGGGTGTACAGATAATCTGCCAAGTCCCTGCTTTCAATTTTTGGAGGTATATGCCCCCCATGTTATAACTTTCCTTATTGAAACGGCTTCCTCTATACAAGACGACCATTCTTTCAATCGAGTATGCGTTTTGAGAGTTGTTGTTAGCCTGGTGAGAGAAAGTGGGCAGCTTCCCATCTCCATCAGTGAAGCCTACCAACTCTGGCAAATCAGTAGAGTGACAGGAGTTGCAGCCTGAACATGTGTTCATGTTCTTTCTTTCATACTTCTTCATTTTATACATTTGTAAATGTCTAGGGCTTCTCTGAAAAAGATGGAGGCTGTCTTCACCATAAGAATGCATGGGATGAAATCACAATTCAGTAGATGAAAGATGGCCAGGCTGGGTGGAGAAGTCTCAGGACCACCCGTGGCTGCTGCTCAAGGGGGGCGTGCTGGGGGAGACTGAAGAGAGCTCCTCTAATAAACAGAAACATCCAGGATGGAGAGTAAGAGAAAAAAATGAAATGGAGGCTCCCAGATAAAGGACAGACAGGATTCCTGCAGGAGTGAGGACCCAGCCTTCTTTAGGATCCTGAGGCACAGGAACCCAAGAGTTGCTGACATAGAGTAACAACTCTATGGAATTTACAGTACCGCCTCTAGGGAAACTTGGCCAAGTCCAGAGAGGGAAGATAGGAAGCAGATCCCTAGTGAGAACCAAACTTCTGTTAAAATATCTCCCGTGGAGATGACAAGTCTCACAAGAGCTTAGCCACGAACTAAAATGCAACCGGCATCCAGACAGAAAAGACTCTCCTTGCCCCAGAGATCAGTGAGCATCTGAAGACTGGATCAAGGCCCAGGCCTAGAGAGCAGATGTTAAATGGAGTCTCCAGAAGGTCTGTAGCCCCAAGAGACCCAGCACAGAGCATTAAAGGTGGATCGGTACACGTGGGGGTCATTCCAGCAAATAGGCTGTGTGAACTGAACAAGACTTGGCAAAGACCTTGCCTGAGCTGGTCATCTCAGAAGGCCTTATAGCCCATTCAGGCTCAGTCACCCACAGGGACCAACTGTTCATGCCAGATTTCAGTGTAAGGGAAGAAAGGGAGAAAAGAAAATGGCTGGACCCAAGGAGTTTTAAGATAAAAGGTCACTTCCTTGCATTCCCCCATAAGCCATTTTCACCTTCAGTTGGTATCTTCAAAGAGTGACACTCAGATCTTACCAAGCCCGAGCAGCACACACAATTCCCTTTGATCCATGTGATCCTTTTCATCCATTTGAAAATCCTTCATCTGGCATTGATTTGATTAGTTCACATTATTAACCCATGATTGTGTTCTTACTTCACACTTAGCTCTGCACCCGGGACTGAGATACAAAAAGGGCCAATTCCCTGGCCTCAGGGAGCTTACATCTAGTGAGGAAACAAAGAATTACAGGGACAGTTACACAAAAGAATGACCAGGGCTATAAGAGAAAGAAGCTTCGGGTGAAATAAGTGCACAGAGAAGTTTGTAACGCAGGAGCAATATGTAGCCCAGAGGATTAGAACCACTCAGTACGTTTGCGTTAGTTTCCTCTTGCCCGCTAAATGACTTAAAACAATACAACTTTATTATCTTAGACTTCTGGGGGTCAGAAGTCCAAAAATAGATCTTAAGGGGCTAAAACCAAGGTGTCCAGTGCCGACAGATCTGCATTCCTTGGAAGGTCCTGCAGAGATTTCTTCCTTTTGTCAGTTTCTGGAGGCCATCTGCTGCTTTGGCTCAGGGCCTCCTTCCAGTGATGGCATCACTCTGACCTCTGCTTCCACCATCACACCACCTTCTCTCCCCTGCTCTCATCACCTTCCGATTCTGACACTCCTACCTTCCTTATATAAAGATTCTTACAAGATGCTTACATTGGGTTCACCCAGATCATCTGTGATCAATCTCCAATCTCCCATCTCAAGAGCTTTAATTTAATCACACCTGCAAAGTCCCTTTGACCTGTAAGATAACATATTCACAAGTTCCAGGGATTAGGACATGGCCATCTTGGCAGGGGCAGTGGGGTAGGGGGAGTAATGGGGTGGAAGGTGGCATTATTCTGTCTACCATCTAGTTAATTCCTTTTTTAAAAATCCTTTGCATGAATAGGTTGTATCATCAACCCTATAAAAAGGGGTTTTTTTTCCTTTCTTCATCTCTCTTATTTTTAATGAAAGAAATAACTCATAAATCTTTAACTTCTGAAAACTAGCCACAAATCATCTAAATTATATGTTTAAATTATGTGGATAACATCAGAGGCCTTCTATACTGCCTATGCTTCTTTTACCATTTCTAATTTCTTCAAAATGTTCCCATGGCAAATGACTGATTCCTCACATGCTGATCTTCTCATATACTAGTTCCTTTTATCTTACGGTGGAATTCCATGATCAGACTCAACTTTTCACAAACTGATAAAACACACAGTAGTCAATTTCATTTTATAAGTTAGGTATAGGAATAAAATTCAGAATTATTTTTTGAAATTATTTGTTGGTATCTATTAAATCATGTGTTGAAAGTCTACAGTCTTTTATTATAATTGTATTTATATCACCATGACGTGTGAGGGGGAAAAAGGAAAAATGTAATCCAAACTGGAACAAAGAAGTTTCACCCAAGATTACACAGATTATTAATGGTATGATCTAGTTAAAAACCACAGCCTCTGGACTCCAGAACCAGTGCTCTTTGCCTTAACCACACTATTCTGCCATTCTTCTCTTGCAGAGTAAAAAAAAAAAAAATGGCAAAAATTTACTTTTAGATACACATTAATGAGCTCAAACACTCATCCTAATTTTCCTCTTTATTAAAAAGCTCCCACCAATAGTATTGATTGCTGTTCCATAAAGAGTCCTTCCTGTTGGTTGATGTTTGACTCTGTAAAATATAAACAAGTTTCAACAAGAGGACAGAGAATATGTAATCAATATACCCTGGCTCCTGTTCAGAATGGCCATGCCTGGCACTTGATATCTTTGTGGAAAATGGATATTGGAAAGAAATATCATACTTCCCTTAAAAGCAGAACGACAGATGTAGGGGCAATGGTGTCAGTGAGAATCAGTTATACATCTGATGAAAGTCTTCGTGAATCTCAAATAATGACAATATGGCAATCTTTTTATTTCTCTTTAGAACTCCCCAGGACCCTCCTCCAAACTCCCTCCCCACTCCATCTCTTCCTCACAGCCAGATGGCCTCAGCAGCTACCGTGCAGAGGACACCAACACCGTCCCTCACCACCTCCCTTGACATTCCTCCTCCCCATCTCGAAAACACTCTTACCCTCACTCAGTTCCTCTCCCTTCCCCTCAGTTACATGCCTTTGTTTGTATATTCTGCCTGTGCTCAGCTGGCTGCTTCCCCTTGATCTACTGACATGCTGAAATCCAAACTCCTCAGCATAGTATGCAAGGCAGCTCAAGAGTGCCTCCCATGTCAATGCTGTACTCCAGCCATGCAGCTCACTGAGATCCCCTCATTCCTTTGCACCCACTGTTTTCTCTGCCTGAAAGGCTATTCCTCCATTTTTTGACTGGAGAACTCCTAATCATCCCTCAAAGCCTAGCTCAGTGTTGACCTCTGTGATGCTGTTCCCAACCACTGGCCATCTTCAGTGAAAGTTAATGATAGAGGCAGACAAGGGTAGGTCCCCGGCGAAACCCCACCTTCAAGCCAAAAAGCCTGAAACCAAACTTCTATTCCTGTTTGCCCACTCTCTCCCAACTGGTTCTTTCTGGTCTCAAACTCCTGACCTCAGGTGATCTACCTGCCTCAGCCTCCCAGAGTGCTGAGATAATAGGTGTGAGCCACTGCGCCCAGCTGGTTCTTCTGAGTAATGTATTTTTACCAATCAAATGTTGCCTTTTCTAAAACTGCTTATGGCCTACCCCACCTCCTATCCTGGGCCTATAAAGACCCCAGACTTAGTCAGCAGAGAGAGAGAAGTGGCTTGACTGAAGAGAGGCAACTTGACTTCAGAGGAACAGATGGACTTCAGAGGAGAGACAACTTAATGTCAGAGAAGAGCCAGCTGGAGACAGCTGGACTTCAGGGAAGATTACCTGCCTGTCCTGTCCCCTCTCCAACTCCCCTGTCTGCTGAGAGCTACTTCTATCTCTAAAAAAATTTCTCTGCCTCCACCATCCTTCAAGTGTCCATGGAACCTAATTCTTCTTGGGCACTGGACAAGAGCACAGGACCCACCAAGTATGGATACTCAGGAAAGGTTGTCACACTGGCCCTTTGCCCTTGCTGGCAGAGGGCAGCCACCCCACCTGATGAGGCAGGGTCCCACGGATAACACAGATAACACACTGCTGTCCACAGAAGACAGAGCTAAGACAGCATTGTAACATGCCCTCTGGGGCTTCAGGGGTCGCAGGGACCCCCACCTGGGCACCACCATGGGGTCACATGAGCCTGCTCCTGCCAGCACCCAAAGCATCCAACCAGATCCTGCACTTGTTTGCTCACATACTCCCTCCCACAAGAGGTTGAGCACAGTGGGCCTGGTAAATAATGCATCCCTGTCTCAAGTCTGATGAAGGGGTCAAGAAAAATTCCTGCATCATTAATACTCTCTGCCATGTGTGGCAAGAGCCCCAGGCTTTCCTCTCCCAGAGCTTTTAACACATGATATTAGCCTTGTCTGTTCACCTCTCAGACTTCCTCAAAAAGTTCCCAGATTGAGAGCTCTTTAAGAGCAGAGACTGCTCTTTTTACGTCTAAATCCTCAGTACTTAGCACAATCCTTCCTAGTAGACACCCAATAAATGTTTGTTGAGTGATTGAAAGAATGTTCAAATCTATTAAAAAAAAACAAATTAAAAAGAAAAAACGATCACTCTGCTGCCTTCTGGAACAGCTATCTAATCAAACTTCCCGTAACCCAGTCTGCACATACACAAGTTGATTTCTGTTGCCAGGCTACCCCTGGATCTGCTTTATTGACCTCGATTATTTCCTGATCACTTAGCCTACGGCTGCTCCTCATTTCCCACCCTGCTTTCCCTCTCTGCAGCATCTGATGGCCTTTACATTCCTGCCTTGGGTGTCACTGCTTTCTCCTATTTTATTTTTAAGTTTTGAGCTGATCCATTTTCCTCTTCCAACATTTCATCCACCCTCTTTATCTCAGAAATAATTTGTTTTCTCAACTCCCCAGTTGTTAGTTTTCTGAAAGTGCTAATCACAGCCACTCTCCAAAAGCTCCTTGTAGCTGGCCTGGGGACCATGTGTCAATGGAAATGAGCCTCCTCAGGCCAGTTTCTGGAAACTAGGCAGCAATTAAAGGAAGCAATGTGCATAAAGCACTTGGCAGTGCCTTTGACACTTACTGAGTATTGTCATACCTCCATCCTGGGCAAACTGGGCTTCGAACTGTCTGTCCCTGTTCCCATTTATCTTCCTTTGAATTCTGAGCACCACTGCTATAATGACATTTCTAATGAAGAGTGCCAATAAAAAGGAGGGGTTCCTGGCTGGGGGCGGTGGCTCATGCCTATAATCCTAGCACTTTGGGAGCCCGAGGCAGGTGAATCACAGGGTCAGTAGTTCAAGACCAGCCTGGCCAAGATGGTGAAACCCCATCTCTACTAAAAATACAAAATTAGCCCAGCATGGTGGCAGGTGCCTGTAATCCCAGCTACTCCAGAGGCTGAGACAGAGAATTGCTTGAACCCAGGAGGCAGAGGTTGCAGTGAGCTGAGATAGCACCACTGCACTCCAGCCTGGGCGACAGAGCAGGACTATGTATCAAAAAAAAAAAAAAAAAAAAAAAAAAGCAGGGGTTCCAAAATGTCCATTCACAGCAAAATGAGAAATAAAAGCAGTGCAGTGACCTTCCATCATGTTACATTTCTTCAACTCAAGGCTTTGCTCTTTATTGAGACTATACTTCTGCTGTCTGCATTAAATGCCCTTTTATAATGAAACAATAACAATTTTGTTTTGTTTCTCATTTCAGTATCTTTATTTGGGGAAATAGTTCACAACCGTAAACGGCCTACATTTTGTATTTTGGAAACTATATAATCTAGTCTGTTATTCTGGGTATTCTACAAGGGACCAAGTAATCCCATCCCTACATTCTCATTACATTGATAAGAATGAAGAGTTTACTAATACATATAGCATTTTAAAAGTAAGATCTATGCAGAGACGCCCCCCACCAAAAAATGTTTGTTATAGTAAAGACCTACTTGATATGTTCACAGCCCTATTTCTTTTCTATTTGTTGATTCACACATTTCAATGTCTTAATGCTTATTTGCCTTTAGTCTGCCTTTAGTTTTACAGGCACATGCAAACTAATAGTGACTGTCATCAAACACATACACATACACATACACTTACACACATACACACTTTAAAGCAGGCAATTAATCATTTTCTCCCTCAAGACCATATTTTACAGTCAGAAGCCAATTGTCAGCACACATGCTCCTAAATAAACCGACACACATACCAGCTAATAGATTAATTCGCATGAAGAAGGTGTCGTGGGAAGAAAACCTGTGTTCCCAGATTTCTCAGGCAGGTGCTCTGCCAGTTAACGTAAAGATCAGTCCTCCTGGCTCCAACCCCCTGGGCACTGGCCCAAAATTACTTGCAGTTTCTAACACAGTTGATGCCAGTGCAGTTCTGCAATTGAGAGCCTGGTTTATACAACGTAACCTAAGAACAGCTCAGCTCAGGAGGAGCCAGTATAGACTGTATTTTTGGGGGCAGGGGGCGGGGAGGTTGAGGAGGAATTGTTTGTTTGTTTTGTCTCACATGTGGCTTCTCTTCTTCTTTTTTTTTTTTTTTTTTGAAACGGAGTCTTGCTGTGTTGCCCAGGCTGGAGTGCAGTGGTGTGATCTTGGCTTACTGCAACCTCTGCCTCCTGGGTTCAAGGTATTCCCCTGCCTCAGCCTCCTAACTAGCTGGGACTACAGACATGCGCCACCACGCCCAGCTAATTTTTGTATTTTTAGTAGAGACAGGGTTTCACAATGTTAGCCAGGCTGATCTCGAACCTCTGACCTCAGGTTGATCCACCCGCCTCAGCCTCCCAAAGTGCTGGGATTACAGGCGTAAGCCACAGCACCCGGCTACATGTGGCTTTTCTAATAGAATATAATCATGAAGTAATGCTTCATGCTTTAATATTTCTTTGCAATTATCATCCACTGTTCTTCATAGCCCCATAAGTGGGTGATATTATGGGTCCTGAGGAAATGGAGACCTATTAGCATGATTTTGTTCAGAAGAGAGAAGGCTTGCACACACGTGTGCATTCGCACAAGCACACACTGGCTCGCACAGCCCTCAGCACTCACAGCTCTGCTGGATTCCCTTTCCCCTTCCTGACTTTGTATTTCTTAAGCCAGTCTTTTATCCCATGCACTCTGCCTCAGTGGAAAGTTCAGCTTCTCTATAAAACAGCTTATTGAGGGAAGGCATCACAATAGAGCTTCCTCCAAGCTCCAGAAAAGGCAAATGGGATGGTCTGCTTTTCTATTTCACCAAATCACCCTTCTCAGAGCATTAACACAAACAATAGCATGGAGGAGTGCGGAAGGAGGTAGGAGAACATATACATGGCAAAATTATTAGACTTTCAAAATCCTGTAAAAAAATCTATCAATAGCATTCTGTATTTTGTTTTAGCTTTCCTAAACAAGCATCATCCATGCTCTTTTCCAAACAGGATTCGCAAAAATGCTAAAGCAGTTGCTGCAGACCAGGTCTGGGTCCTTGATGAAGAGAAGTCAGCAGTCAGGCTCGGGCTGCTCCTGGAAACGCCGGAAGGGCCCGTGGCTGCCCTGGGGAGTCTCTTCCCCCAGATCAGCCTAGAGGTCCGGTAAAATGGTTGCATCACAGCAGGATGTAACCCTTTGTTCTACCTATTCCTCTAATGTGACCCTTCAAAAATACCACCTGTTTTCAAAGACACCATCCTCATTGTTTGTAACTCCTACCAAAAAAAAAGCCAAAATGAGGCTCCCGCTGACCTAGCAACTCTCTTGTCCTGGCACCTTAAGAAGGAAATGAGTTTACTTCCCTTCTGTAACTGAAGCAAAGCTTTCCCTCCCCGCTGTGGATTTGGTACCACTCTGTAGCACGTTTCCTTCAGAGTGTCAGCTTTTCTGAACAATGACCCAACTGTTTGTACAGTATGGGAAATTATCTCTTGCTAGAGTTTGGTGCACACCCTCCTACAAACCCAGACGTGCACAAAAGTGCCACATTTCACCGCAGGAAGTAAGACTGGTGGCTTCAGGCATCATTAATCATTTTGAAGTGATCTTTTTAAAAAGAAAAAAAAAACAACGATATAGCTTGAGTTAAGTCATGCTCAATAAAAATCAGCACTTCTCAAAATTACATTTCCCTGATTTCATGTGGAAAGTTAAGAGCTCTCTGTACTGACATGGGGTAAAATAGAAAATCTGCTTCTCTTTAATTAGAGCACAGACAAATACTTGGGATCTGACATGGTCAGATGGGGAAGAGGTGAGTGGAGTTTTACTTCCTTTGCCTTCCGGCTCAGAAATACACACATTTAGGAGGAGGATAAAGCAAGAACAATTTGGGATTTTGTTTCCTTGGGGATCTTCATTTTCCCGCATTGAAATGCCATTAAACAAAGCTTGGGACAATGCTGCTTTGTGTATTCATTTAGCCAAAGGAACTATGGAGCACCCCACCCCCCATCCCCATCACTGGGCCCTGCAGCCCAGCAGGCAAGGGCCAGAGAACAATTTAATTCCCCAGATGGGCTGCCCCATACAGAGAGGTTCCTTGTCAAGGGAGTAGCACCAGCCCACTCTGCAAATCTGTTCACCTTACAGGAAACACCTCCTTGTCTGCTTCTTTGAAGTAAAACTGTTTCTCTAGCATGGGAAAAGTGATAAGTAGAAAATGAAATCTCCAACTCTATCTTTCCTGAGAGATTACATTTCCTGCTATCCTGGTTCGAGAGGAAATTCACTTACATAAAATTGGATTAATTTTCTTTCTGACGTCACCTGGTCTACCAGCAGCATCTCTTGTCGGTTGCCTCTTTCTGAAACCTTGGCCATGTCCCCAGTCCTCATTCATTCCTTAATCAGAACATCTGGTTCTCAAGACAAGATTAGGTATCATAAAATAAGGGCAGAAAAGAGGCTGACTCTTCTGTCCTTGTTCTGTGTTGCCTCCTTCACCCTAGACTTGCATAATCGTTACGTGGATGTCAGCCCAGAAGCAGCATCTTCACTTCCTTCCCCATCAGCCAACTGCTACATATCCCAGCTAAGCCCTAGCTTAGCTTTGTTTTAATTTAAAGGGTTAAAGTGGAAGAGAAGAGAATCAGCAAACTTTATTTTAGTACTCTAATCTACATATTTTAAAATGTAATACGTTATTAAATCAGTTTGGGCTTGGGTTTGGGTTTTTGTTTTTTTAAGCATTTAGTTGCTTAAACTCGTTTTATATCTACCCAAGAGGAGCCTTTTAAAATCTGCTCGGAGTCATATTGAAAATGACTGACAGAAAGCCTGAGCAGGGTGAGAAGTGGGTTCATGTGGGATGACAGCCTGGCATGGGGTTTGGAGCCCAAGCCAGGTAAGTGGGGTATCCAAAGGGAGACATAAGTCAGAGCACAAATGCAGCAAGGAAGGAGCTGGGAGCATGGGGTGTCGGAGCCCAGGCAGATATAATAGAAGAGCCGATGCCAGGAGGAGGGGCAGCAACATAGCTGGAAGACGGGTTACAATACAGGAGGACTGATCAGACAAGCAGATATTTTAGGGATAACAGAAACGGAGAAAACTAGAATGAACCCTGTGTATTGTTGGATTGGAATGGGATACGGATGTGAATGAACAGTTTTCAATATACCTACATAAATATAGAAATAAATACAGTTCCGACCGTGGCTAGGATCTGGGAGCAATGACATCACAGTGGCAATGAGCACACCTAATGCCCAGATATTCAGAGTAGTCTAAATATTCTTCTGCACAAAAGGAAATTCAGGCTACTTGGAGAAACAGCTGATTCCAAAGCTGGAAGAAAGTACAAGCTGAGTACAATTTCTCATCACGCCAAAAGCAAGGAAGACAAGGTAGAAATAAACAAGAGTGAGGTAGAAATGCCAAAGGCACACAGAGGATCGCTTGACTAGCCTCCACTGGCCGAATCAGGGATAATCTGAGCATCAAAAAATTATAATAGCAACAGATTACAGCCCATTGAATAAAATAGTCTATTCTGAAATGAATAGACAAACAAATTGAAAGCTTGATGAGGAACAGAATATTTACTTAGCTTCAAAATACCTCCCCCACAAAATGCTTATAAATTACAAAAGAGAAAAGAATAGCTTTGCAGTAGGGAAGCCTGGCAGACATTATCCTAATCAAGTCATCACAGTGACCATCATCAGCAGGGAACAATGTGAAATCTTGTGCTATTTGATAAGACACAATAAATAGAACACAGAATCACGCCTCTGTTATTTCTGCCAAAAAAGGCACAACCTAAGTCTAATCACCAAGGAACACCAGACAAACCCAAATTGAAGCACATTCTACAAAATATCTGGCCAGTATTTCAAAAGTGTGAAGGTCATGAAAATCAAGGGAAGACTGAGGATGTGGTATTCTAGACTGAAGGAGACTAAAGAGATGTCACAACAGAATTCAACATGTCATTTCAACTTGGATCCTTTTGCTATAGAAAACATTGTAAGGACAAGTGTTGAAACTTGAATGGAGTTTGAGGATTACATGATAATGACATGCCCCTATCACTGTCCTGATTTTGGAGATTGCATTGTGGTTATAGAGGGAAATATTTTTATTTGTAGGAAGGACACCCTAAAGTACTCTGGAATGATGGGCATTCTATGACAACTTACTCTCACATGTGTCAGGAAAAAAGTTTCTTTATATGGTACTTCCTACTTTTTTGTAAGTTTATCACTGTTGCAAAGTATTTTAAAAATCTAATTAACAAAAGAAAAGGTTGTGAGCTAGCTCATGAGCACCCAGAAGGGCAGAGGCCATGAAAATTCATTCTGACCAGTACCTGGCACATGTCCAGTCCAAGTGAATGCTCAATACATATTTGCTGAATTTAAATGTTTGGAAGACCCTCTGAGATACAGAAGGAGCATAATAAAAGGGCTTCCATCAAGGTTTTTATATTGTATTCTACAAGCACTTGTAGGGTTTACCATGTAACAGACATTATTAAATATTTTACAAATAGCTCTATGAGACAGAAACTGCAATATCTCCATCTTACAGAGAAGGAAACTGAAGGCCAGAGAGGTTGTGTGACCTCTCATAGTCATACAGCTAATGAGTAACAGAAATACGAGCTGCACCTGAGGAGTGGGGATGAAGCACCACTTTCCCAGGCCACCTCTCCAAGATCCCACTGGAAGTTAACATTTTTAACATCTTTCCCATTCAAAATATTTGGTTCTCAATGATAAAAGTGCATTCTGTATATTCTAAATTCGCAAAATGATGTCTTATTTTTTATTTCATAATGGATAAAATCAGCCTGAAAGACGCCATTCAGAGCTAAGCACTCATCTTTGTGAGCAGTGCCAGTCACCAGCTTTGGTCTTTACGTAAGTCTTGGTCACCCAAACATACTTTAGTTCTTATTATATCAACCACAGTCTATGTGGCCCCAGTTGTTTAGACTTTTATCTCCCATATACTTCCTTTTCTCTTATTTGTATCAGAATTTTAATATGGAGTAAATATATTTGTGACACAACTAATCTTCCTTACAGGAAGGAAAATCTCACTGGCCATTGAAGGGCCCTACACTATGACACTGCACCATCATATTTCTCTACCTCACAGGAGAGAAATGAGGCATTGACCCAAACACACCTCCTAATGGAATGAATATTTTCATAGCCCCAATAAAACAATTGAAGATACTCTGCCCCACGCAGCTCTCTCTGCCTCACTTTCTCCCTCCTGTGAGATGCAGAAATACACTGTTTTATGCTCATTTATGTTGTAGGGAGAAGAACACAATCAACACCAAGGGGAGATGCTCATTAGACTCTCCTTTACATCAAATGGCTCATAAAGCAAACCCAATAAGTAAATGTGCTTCTTTATAATTTACTGTAGCGAGTTACCTAATAAAACTGTAACAGGCATGACACAATGAGCTCTAGTACATGAGCATGGTTTCATGATTTTTGTGGCCTATGATGTCATTACAAAATGTATCACAAGTTTCAGGCAGGCCTAGAGCAAGTTCCATGTTGCCAAATAATCCCTATTAGCATTTTTATCTTCAAATAATACTTAGTCCTAAGAACAGTGTCTTCCATTTGCTACACCCCATTTCCAAAAGGGTGAAAGCAGTACAGATGAAACAGGAAGAAGGAAACTTATTCCGTCTTAAGTGATATTTCTTTTTTCTTAAACGGAACTATAACCTTTTCCTACTCTTCTGCCAATTTCCAACCATTCAGGTATTATTTCTGCAACAAATAAGTGGATATATACATTTATATATATGTGTGTGTGTGTGTGTGTGTGTGTGTGTGTGTGTGTGTGTCCTCTGCTGTCCTGTCTCCACCACAAATTCCTTTCAGTTGCAAAATCTATCAGCCCACCACCATATCCCCTCACCCTGACACTTCTGTGCACATCTGCCCAAATTCCAATGGCCAGCATCAGCCTTTCTTCACCTAAGAGTGTTTTCTTGTTGCCTAAGCCCACTTTGCTGCTTTGGAGGCAAGCAAAGTATTGTGGAATTAATGAATGAATAGTCCTCAACTCATGACTAAAAAGAACTGGTGCTCCCCTGCCCCTCAGATGGGATGACTTTGAGTGAGTTGGCTGCCAGAGCTTCCCCAGAGGGATTGACTCCCAGTCCCTCAGTGGGTAGCTGGCTTGATGACACTCTCCTTAATGCTTGCCTTCTCACTTCCCTGTCTCACTTCTCCACTCCTACCTTGTTCCCTAAACAAACTGCTTGCACTTTGATCCTTGACTTAGCATCTTCCCCTGGGGAAGCCCCAGCTAAGCCAATCACTCTCCAAAGAATACGGAAGTTGACCAAAAGCCACAAGACAAGCAGCTGTTCTGTCTTCTATGAGGCAATTGTCAACAATTCTGCCACAGAAAAATTTTGAAGCACAATTCATATCCAGTCCTTAATACCTCCTCTTATGTCTGTCCTTTCCCCCCACCTGCTACCAACATGAAGCATCCCAATGACAGGCTTTTTCCTCCCCAGTTATCAATAGCCCTTACCCCAAAGTTTTACTTTCCTGTTAATCTATTGTCAGAGATGTCCACTGTTTGTGGCATTGACTCCTATTTAATTGGCTCTTACAAACAGTGTACTTATTCTTCCTCTGTGAGTGACAGATATAGCCTACCATATGTTTATTTCCACCGGGGTCACCCTGCCATCTGGACGATGGAAGCTTATGCTCGAGGGAGACGGAGCCATAAGCCAATTTACATTAAGACACAGACTCTAGACATATAGTCTAAGTTTGGACACAGAGCTGACTCCAGCTGACAATGCCACCAGACTCTGATTGATTTCACCCACAATACACAGAGGTTGCCGTGTCTCATAGTCAGAGGCAAAGACAGTATCTAGGTTGCTTGACTAATCTGATTGTTTATTCTCTTGCTGTACTCATCTTTATTTGATTTGAGGGCACCAAGTTCAGGACAATAAGTTTCAGGTGCTCCCTGCCATCCCCCAACCCTCTGCAATGCCCTCAGGTTTGGCCTGGAAGGGCCCCAAAGACACTGTGCCTAGTGGTCAGCATTTTCTTTAAGGCTGTTCTTGGCATTTCCATAATCATTAATATTTTTTAAAGATTAAAGGACTGATTACAATCTTAAAAATAAAAATAGCTTAGCACAAGTTTTTCACAATCTCTCTCACCACCCCCAGCCCTGAAAAACACAATAAAGTTTATGCAGACTTGATTTTAGTAACCTTCTGTCTGTTGTCCAAAGCAAAATTTCTTCTGCTTTCTCTTATTTTTGTATGACATTGGGCATAGAATGAGTTTTTCAGTATTTTCAGCAGTCATCTCTCTTCCCCACCCTGGACGTTCACGCAATATTATTGAAAATGTTCTTTTGGAGCCCAGAAGCAGGAAGGAGTGCCCTGCCCTATCTACAGCCACCATCTGCTAGCTGCACTTTACGAATCCTTTCTGCTTTGGAGTTTTGTAGTGAGGAATGCTGGTGTTCCTTGTGCCATGGTACTGATAAGATACACACATTTACTAGCACCTCATTCTCACTGTCTCATAGACCTTGGCAGCAACACTCTTAAGTAAAGAAAGCCTGAGGCTGGCAGCTGGAATTTGGGTGGATGTGCACAGAAGTGGTCAGGGTGAGGGGATACTAGTGGTGTGCTGACAGCATTAGCAACTGTGATTTTGCAACTGAAAGGAATTTACAGTGAGAATAAGATAGCAGAAGACACACACAAAGAGCCCAAAAGCAGCTTTGTTGATAGGTTTTCACACAACACACACACACACACACACACACACACACACACACACACTCTTCATTTTTAAAAATTAGCCTGGAAACTTTCACAAGCTTTTTCCAAATCTAATTTTAACAAGGACCCTCCAGGGGGTCTTCTGTAGAGTTAATTACATCCATCGTATCCAATATAGTACCTGATGTATAGTAAGTGCTCACTAAGTATTTATTTCTTTGTTTACTGATCTACCAATTTACCTATTTAAATGAGCTGTTAGGGCAATTCAGAAGTATGAAGCAGACAAATTCCACTCTTCAAAAAAATCAAAAGAAAATATTACTTTATGAGAATTGGTATACTAAACAAAATATAGAATTAATATCTGTATTAAAAGCCACAAGACAAGCGGCTGGGCACGGTGGCTCACGCCTTTAATCTCAGTACTTTGGGAGGCCAAGGCAGGAAGATCACTTGAGATCAGGAGTTCAAGACCAGCCTGGGCAACATGGTGAAACTTCATCTCTACTACAAATACAAAAATTAGCCAGGCGTGATGATGCACACCTGTAATCCCAGCTACTCGGGAGGCTGAGGCAGGAGAATCACTTGAACCTGGGAGGCAGAGTTTGCAGTGAGTCCAGATCGCACCATTGCACTCTAGTTTGGTGACAGAGTGAGTGAGACTCCGTGTCAGAATAGAAAAAAAAAAAAAAAGATAGGGACAGAAGGGTATGGGACCTTGGTTAGAGTTTGAATATTGCCTCAAAGACAGGGAAACATTCAATTAACCATTTTTGTCTGATTTCTCAACTTTATTATCCTTTCTTGATAGATCAGGGAAATGGTCATTTACATTTAAAATAGATTATGTAGCCTCTTGTCATTTTTGGAAATACTCTTAGATAACAGAATTACTGAATTTCCAGACAACTCAACAGGATCACATAGAGTCTCAAATCAACATACCTAGTAATCATAACTACACCAAGTCATGAGCTGATAAATTCATAGAGCCTAAAGCATTACAGAAGGAGGGAGTGGAGAAATGCGCTTATCTTCCTTGTGAGTTAGCCTGAATTTCAGAACAAACACAGCAGTGCCAAGAATAACTGATTATTCTCCCTGTGATGAAATGTACTTTCCAACAATGTTAAGTCCTTCCCAGCAGTACTAGGTTACGACGTCAACATGGGTTAGTTATTCTCATGCCAACATGAGGATTGGCCTAATTATTCAGGTGCCAGCATGGGAGCTGAGACCTCAGTTTCTCTCCCAGAAGTGAGAGCATGACCACCCCGAAAAACACAATACCCCCTCCTGCCAAACATCCCTCCGCAGGAGGCTGCAAACCAATACTGTGTGAGCCGCAATGCTGTCTCTTCCGGAACTCCATGTCGCATTTCACACATCTGAGCTGGTTGCCAGCCTTTGGCAATTTCCAAGTTTCCCACAGATTAACGAAAAATCCAGCTGTTTCCAACTATTTGGAACAAAACAATATGTGATAAAATGAGGAGAGACGGGAATCGTTATCCAATTTCTCCAGCAGTCAGAGAGATTTGGAACATATTGGGAAGAAAAATTATAAGCTCAATTGTTCAAAGATTTAAAAAAAGAAAGAAAGCTTTGTATTAAATTTCTGAGAATGCCTTTTATTTACCATACAGAGAGAGATAAAAAGCTATTCTTTGATTAATCAGGTATGAACTCATTCTGCATTCCTAACGCAGCCTGGGAGTCCTTTTAGTGAAAGGTGAGTAGTGATGGCTCCCAGGAAGGGCATTGGGACATCTTGGCTCTAATTTAAGTGGGAATAGAACTCGGGACAGCAGTTAAAGGAAACTGTTGTGTAGGCCAGTGCTCCTCAAGCTTTTGGAGGGTCTGCCTGTGCAAGAATGACAGATACATGGAATCATCCATTATATAGCCTTGGCTTCTTTGACTTGGCGTAATCCATCTGAGATTCACCATGCTGGCCATGGCAGCAAGGCCTCCCTTTTCAGTATCCAAATAAGGACAGAAAAAAAAAGTTTCTACTCACAAGACCCTCTTTTCGTCACAAAGGAACTATTTCACAAAAGCTCTCAGCAACGTGTCCTCAGGCCACTTTGGTCTGAATTGACTGTCCTGCCCATGCCGAGCTACAAAGGAGGCTGGGAAGTGGACAGTGAACATTATTCAGCACCAAAGGGCCACTGCCAGGAAGGAACCCAGGAGATGCACTAAATCCCTGTATTCCAGGCTGTCCCCTTCGTCTCCCTCCTAGGCCAACAAAACTCACGCTCAACTCTACAAGAAGAAAGGCTATGGGGGAAGAAGGAGAAACAGAATACTGAGGAGAGATGTATCAGGAGGCATTCCAAATACATGTCTTTGTTAGAAGATCATCACACACACTTAACCTCTCTGGACCTTAATTCTCTCATCTGTGAACTGTAAATAGGTATGCCAATGCCTACAATATAAGGTTATCTTTTTTTTGTGCCTGTGTTTATTGTATCTTGTTATATTTACTTATTAGAAAATTTGATTTTTTTATTATACTTTAAGTTCTGGGATACATGTACAGAACGTGCAGGTTTGTTACACAGGTATACACGTGCCATGGTGGTTTGCTGCACCCATCAATCCGTCATCTACATTAGGTATTTCTCCTAATGCTATCCCTCCGCTAGCCCCCCACCCCCTGACAGGCCCCGTGTGGGATGTTCCCCTCCCTGTGTCCATGTGTTCTCACTGTTCAACTCCCATTTACAAGTGAGAACATGTGGTGTTTGGTTTTCTGTTCCTGTGTTAGTTTGCTGAGGATATAAGGTTATCTTTAGAATTAAACAAGAGAATATGTGGCAAGTACTTGTTACATACCTGATGTATAGTAAGTAGTCACTAAATAGTGGCTGTTATTAGAAATTTAAACAAGGAAGCATATTCAAAAGTATTAAATACTGAAGGCATATACTTTCAGTATACTAGAGTTTGGAAAAAGGAGAAATTGTTGTCCATCAGAGTCATCTAGAAAAGCTGCATTGTAGAAGCAAAATATGAGCTGGCCTTGAAGGATGGCTAGAATTTAAATAGTGAAGAAGAGAAGGAAAGGCATTCAAGTGAAACAAACAGCACGAGTGGGAAGGTTTAGATAGGAACAGGGGCCGTATTTGTGCTGTAGGAAGAAGAATGGCACTGATACCCAGCAAATGCCTACTACATGCCAGGCACTTGACAGACACATTGCATATGTCTCATTTAGGTTCTTCAACAACCTCAGGAGGTGGAGTATTGGTCAGGGCTCTCCAGAGTAACAGAACCTATAGGATGTGGTGTTAGTCAGCTAGAGCTGTCATCACAAAACACCATAGACGGAGTGGCTTCATCCATAGACATTTATTTTCTCACAATTCTAGAGACAAGAAGTCAGAGACCAGAGTGCATGGTCAGGTTCTGGGGAGGGGCCTCTTCCTGGCCTGCAGATAGCCATCTTCTCATTGGCGGAGACAGAGTGAGCTTTTTCTCTTCCTCTTCTTACAAAGTCACTATTCTCATCATGAGGGCCATGGCCTCCTGACCTAATCTAACCCTAATTGCCTCCCAAAGGCCCCATCACCAAACACCATCACACTGGGGGTTAGGGCTTCAACATATGAATTGTAGGGGGACATAAACATCCAGTCCAGAACAGATGTGTATTATGCATAGAAAGAGATTTATTAGAAGAAATTGGCCTACAAAACTATGGAGGCTGATTGGGGAAGACACAACCTGCAGGCTCAGAAAAGAGGTGGGTTTGAATTCAAAGACCATCTGCTGGAAAACCAGGAAAAGACTGTACTGCAGATGTGGGCTGAAGGCTGCGCTGGAGGACGCCCTCTTGCTCAGAGGGGTCACCCCTTTGCTCAATTCAAGCCCCTTTTGTTCAATTCAAGCCTCTAACGGGTTGCATGAGGCCTATTCCACATTATGGAGGGTGATTTGCTTTACTCAAAGTCCACTGATTTAAATGTAAATCTCCTCCAAAAACACCCTCACAGAAACATCCAGAATAATGTTTGCCCAAATATCTGGGCACTACGGTCCAGCAGGTTGACACATAAAATTAACCATCATAGGTGGCTTTTAGTCCTAGTTTATAGATGAAGAAACTGAGGCTCAGAGGGGTTGGGCAACCTGGCAAAGGAGGAGAAACAGCTGAAGTAGAAATGAAACCAAGTTCTGTCTGAACCCACAGTCATGTGTTTCCATGATGAGTTGTTCTGGGTCTAGAGAAATTTATTTGAATAGGACATTTTGAAATAGGAGGAGGGCTTAGAATAGTGAGTGCCCATGTGTCTTCCACAGCTATCATGGTGCCTTGCGATAGAAATGCTTAATGTACACTTCAGAGGTGGATGGATGGATGGATGGAATAAAATATCATCACTTTAAGTAATTATGGATACAAAAAAGGAACTTAATTCTAGCATTTCTTCATATCTGACTTGGCTTTATAGCTAGGCTATTCAAAACAGCAACCAAGACTCACATATGCCTATTAAAATTAAATTTTTAACTAATATTAAATAAATAAAAATTTCATTGCACTAGGTACAATGGAATAGTAGTTAGTGGCTGCATATTGAACAGCGCAGATACAGAACACTCCATCATCATATTATATTCTATTAGACAGCATTATCCAGGAGACTGCTTGTCTTCCCATCATAGAACCTCTCATGCATGTCTCTGTAAGCATATTTCTTGTGCCTTGGGGATGAATTATGAAGAAACATGTAACTATAAACCCAACCAATCTTCCGTTGGCCAAGGCCTTTCTTACACACTGTGAATCAGTGAGGAGCTGGCCCTTCGGTGCCTGTTCCAGCCTCACAGAGGCAAAGTAACCGCCTGCTCCACTGGGTCTCTCCATAGACCAAAGGTGCCATTGACATTTGGCTCCATTCAAACTATAAACATCTAACAAGCTCCAGATGCACATGCAGTCGATTTAAAGTCCTGTCAATATGGACACTAGAGCCTGAAATGAAACACTTGGCATTCAATTTGACTAAAATGTTAAACTCACAATTTATTGGTTCAATAAAATGTGAATGCTAACAGCCAGTTTTTACATTGGAGCCTCCACATGTGTGTATGTGTGCGTGAATGTGTAAATGCAATTTTTCAAGGCAAAGCTAATAGCAGAGTTAAAAAATGGTCTTCAAAATAGAGCTTTGGTGATAATAATCATTTTTAATGGACCTGAAATGTCATTCATGATAAACGTGTTGCCAACCAAAATCCTTTCCTGTGTTGGGTGATAAAGCAAAATTGCTGATAAACTACAATGTCTATGAAGGGTGAAGACCCAGACGGCAGAAGAAATGGGAGCTGTCAGAAAATATGAGCCTTCCCAAAGGCTGTGACATTATCTTCCAGTGTTTTCCTCTGCTAGGGCTGGCTGAAATGTGCAAAGCTACAAATGATCCACCTTGGTGAAAAATAAAACACGCAAGCTTTGTAGCTGTAGAGGGAGTTTGGAAGGCAATAACAGTTTTATTAAATGTTTGACTCAAGAATGACAGTTAAAAACAAACAAAACTGTGTTTCCCAATCAATAGGAAGAAAAAAATACTTTTTTCCCTGATGTCAATTTCATCTCTCCCTTTCTGTTTAAAATGTAAACATGGGAAGGTGGAGTAGATATACTTTTCCCTATTCCTCCCACTAAGTGCAACAAAAAAGCCTGGCTGTTATGTGTAAAACAAACATAGAAGACTCTGAAAGATGAAAAGAAGACAGAATTGTTAGGAACTGTTGGGAGACTTAAAAAAAAATGGTGGGAAGTTTCCTGGGATGTGTTTTTGCCTCATACATCCAAGACTTGGAGATGAAGAAACTGGAAACCACAAATGCCATCGATCACAGGCAAAAATCAAAAGCATAAACAAAGCCCCAACAAAAGCTTGCTCACTTTAGCCCAAAGACTAGGAATTAGGCAGCCTCGTAAGACAGACTTTTAGACAATAACTGCCCTGATACAACCACAGAAAAAGTATGTCCCTAGCTTCAACCATGCCAACAAAGCCTCAGGAAGAGCCTAGATTTGTACCCTCTGGAGGCTGTTATGAGGTGCCGCTATACCTTGAATTCACACATCCCAAAAAGTAGGTGTGGGAAACTTAATACCCAATCCAGCGGTGATGGGAGCTGGGGCCCAGTGGGAGGTGTTTAGGTCATGAGAACTCCAACCTCACAAATAGATTAATGCTGATGATCAATGGGCTTGAGGCTGCAACTTCCTGCTGTTGCTTTCCTTTGCTCTCTCTTCGCCCTCCCACCATGAGATGACTTAATAAGGAAACCCTCACAAGATGCTGGCCACTCAAGGTCCCCTATGAGGATTTCCCAGCCCCTAGAATTGTGAAAAATGAATTTATTTTCTTTATAAATTACCCAGTCTGTAGTATTCTGTTACAGCAACACAAAGCAGACGCAGACAGGCACGCGCTAAGAAGGGAGCCAGGACTTCCATCCCTGCTGATTTTTAACATGTGCCACCCTTACTCCAGAATACAGAGACCGCATGGGGAACTACTACACTTACTCAGCAATAGTAAGGCATTCTTCTTTCCCCAATAGAGTCAAGATGCTCACGGCTACCATTGTCATGAGTGGTAACAAGGTTACCTCCCTTCCTGTGCCGTCAATGGAAGCCACAGAGGGAGCAATAACGAAGCATGCCTACTACCAGCCAGGCCGTGTCAGAGAAGCCAGGTGGGGTGCCGGAGCTCCCAGGCGTGCCCAGCAATTATGAGGCGGGATATGGTTTGGATGTTTGCCCCCTCTAAGTCTCGTGTTGAGATGTGATCACCAGTGTTGCAGGTATTGGACAATGGAGGTGGATCTCTCATGAATGGCAGGATGCCACCCCCTTGGAAATGAGTGAGTTCTCACTTTCATTAGTTCATTGCAGAGCTGGTTGTTAAAAGGACCCTGGCATCTCCTCCCCTCTCTCACTCACTGTCTCACCATGTGACATGCCTGCTCCCCCGTCACCTTCTTCCATGAGTAAAACTTCCTGAAGCCTCACCAGAAGCTGAGCAGATACCAGCACCATACTTGTATAGCCTGCAGAAGTATGAGCCAAATAAACTCCTTTTCTTAATAAATTACCCAGCCTCAGGTATTCCTTTATAACAATGCAAAATAGACTAACACAAGGAGACCCCCCCCCGACCACAGGTGTTAACAGATGCCTGCGAGGAACCTGGACTTCCGTCTTAGTGTGTTTGTGTTGCTATAAAAGAATATCTGAGGCTGGGTAATTTATACAGAAAAGAGGTTTATTTGGCTCATGATTCTGAAGGCTGTACAAGAATCATGGTGCCAACCATCTGTTTCTGGTGAGAGCCTCAGGCTGCTTCCACTCACAGTGACAGGCAAAGCAGAGTCAGCATGTGCAGAGATCCCATTGTGAGAGAGGAAGTGAAAAAGAGAGAAGTGCCAGGCTGTTTTAAACAACCAGTTCTCTCGGGAACTAAGAGAGAGAGAACTCACTCACCTCCCTACCCCAGGGAGAGCATCAATCTATTCATGAGGGATCCACCCCCATGACCCAAACACTTCCCAGTAGGGAAACCACCTCCAACATTCAGGTCAAGTTTCAACATGAGATTTGGGGAAACAAACATCCAGACTACAGCAACCTCCCTCCCCATCCGCCAGTCATGAGGTGTTTCTTCACCGCTCCCTGTTTGAGTGGTGGCAGAGGAAGCCAGCCAAAACACAAGGTTTAAAATTCACAGTCTCAGAGCATAAGACCCAAAATGTCCAGATTTCCATCAAAAATCATTCATGATACCAAGAATTGGGAAGTTCTTAAACTGAATTTTAAAAGACAATGAAAAGATGCCAACATTGAGAGGACAGAGATTTCTAACATCTCTATCAAAGAGCTTTAGCTGATAAAGATTTTTGAGGCAGTCATCATCAAATGCCTCATTGAGCAATTACAAACACACTTGAAACAAATGAAACATAGAAAGTTTTGTCAATAAAATAGACACAGTAAAGAAATTGATGATATTAAGAAGTGGAGGGTGTTTGTCACTTCATGGCTGAATTCCACTGTTCTCCCCAGACACTCTATTTGAGTGTGGTTATCTACTTGTTGTTTTGTCTTTGGAGGAGATGAGTGCTGGGTGCCTCTGGTCAGCCATCTTGATAATGCCCTTCCTTCCTGTTATTATTTCTTGCAACTGCGTGTAAATCTACAATTATCTCAAAATAGAATGTTTAATTAAAAAATAAAAACAGGCTAGATGCAGTAGCTCACACCTGTAATCCTAGCACTGTGGGAGGCCAAGGGGGAAGATTTGTTAAGGCTGAGAGTTCAAGACCAGCCTGAACAACATAGTAAGATGTTGTCTCTATCAAAAAAAAAAAAAAAAAAAAAAAAAAAAATACCACCTTCTAAGGCAAACAAATACAAAAATAATTACCAACAAA